>CAKNYM010049517.1:32410-136278 GCA_932195095.1 Andricus curvator
ACGTGTCCAAATTTTCCGGGAGTGGGGTCTCCTTATACTACTTCGTGGGAATATGAGAGGTATGTTAAATACAAATTCAGAAAAACAGAAATTTTATTAAATTAAAATTAAGAGTAATAAATATTATGGGGAATAGAAATTCGAAAATATGAAAATTATGCCAAATAAGGATTCGGCATAATAAAAATTATCATAACTGATAGTTAGGACAAATTTTTTCCGGTCAAATAAAACTTAGGTTAAATAGAATTTGGGGAATATTCATGCGCCTCGTAAGTAGCAGTAGAAAAACATATTAGAAATAACAAAGAAACTTTTTGTGCATATTACAATTTTTTATAAATATGCATTATAAATTACTTAATGGCACAGATCGACGCCTCCATTCAATATGAGTCTATGTGCTGACTGCGCCCTGTATGAGACTATGCCCTATGCTTATACACAGCGCATAGTCTCATACACGGCACTGTCAGCAGATAGACTCATATTGAATGGAGGCGTCGAGATATATAATTTAAAAAAAGGGTTAAACAACCACCGCATGGTCCCACAGAGCAACAGCCATCTAAAAAATGACACCGACTCCCAGTAGAACTGCGATAAATCACACTTATGGCCACGTCTCACAAACGTGAGATGGGTGGTCACAGGGCACGATGAAATCACAACGACCGGCCGGCGAAACCCTCGTGTGCCTTTAGGACACGAAGCGACCCAAGGATGACAGCTTTCTGCATCCATCTCACAAGTCCCTTGGCATATTTTTGGCACGCAGGTATGGCTTTAAGGTTACGAACCAGTGATACCCAGATAACAATCGTGCGAATCACGTTACCCTCACTACAGGCGAGGCACGCGGTGCGTGTAGGGTGTGGTGCATATGCGTCGCATTTTGTGAGAGGTACGTACGTGCGAAACTTATAATTTACTAAAGAAAAAAATATGAAAAACATCTGAAATACAAATTTAAATGTTATAAGTATTTTTGATTTACTGATGTTGACAGACTAATTTAATAAACTAATTTTTACAAATTAAACATTTGAAAATAATGTGTTGAAATTACTTTTACAACTTTTCAAATGATTTAAAGTTAATTTGACCATTATTATATTAAAGGAAGTTTGCGATGTTACCGCGTGATCACGTGGTTAGAATAAACTGCAACTTGGCGTTTCTTTCTGTTGGTTAGGCTAGGTCGTTCATGATAATAAGTTGTTTATGGTGCAGTGTGACGTGTTTTTATCACGGTCTGTGAATTATGTTGAAAAAAACGTTTAAAATTTATAGGAAATCTAACAGGTAATTTAATTAATATTCATTTTTGAAGTCTTGTGATCTGACATGTCTTTTTATCGCTACTGAAATTACGAGGTTTATAACCTCCATTGCAGTCGCGGTAAATTTTTAGTTTTTATATTTTTCTAGTACTTGACACAATTTAAAAAAAACGAGTGTTTTTTCCAATTACCTTGAGGTATACCTGAAGTACAATGTAGTACAGTGTCATTGTACAATGTAATGTTACGAGACGCATAAAGCTCGCTTTTCAACGTCACGCGTGCGACCTTCACGAGGTGCGAGCGATATGCGTCGCATATGATGACGCATATGATGACGCATCTTCGTGGCGCGGTGAAGGTATGCTTGCAGGATTAATCCGCACGCGTGCGAGCGGTACGGCTCGCACTGTGCGCGCATTTTGTGATCTGGGTAGTTTCGCACCTCCGAGAACACATATCACAAGGACAATTACTTGTACCGAATATTTTGTGTACAGTCGTTGCAGCTCTCTTTTAAGGTCTTGATACCTCTCCTCTTTTTCTTTCTCCTTGGCAGTGATGTTGTATTCGGACGGAGCCGAGAATTCGATCACGAATATAGTTCGATTCCCGAAGTCTTGGAGAACGATGTCAGGCCTCGAGTGCCCCAAAGATATGGTGGTAATAAAGCACTCTCAGGGCCGCGTTATGTCTGTAGTGATACGTCGTTCCCGCGTAAGTTGGACACCCGGATAGTTTGTGTTCTAGGTACTCAGCGTGTGCATGACACGCTCTGTACCTATCGCTGGGAACTTCTTGATGTAAAATGCGGTCACGGTATACTAACGTGGAAATGATACCGTCCTTGCATGCGAAAATAAAACACTTTGTACCTTAATTAAGTTCTGATGATCTGAGGAAAGCAAAAGTTTGCTCCTTCGACAAGGACAGATTTTCTACATTTCTGTGAAAGTTTCAGTGCATTTTCTTGTCGAGTAGCTGTTGGCGGAATTTTTCAACCTCTGCTTTCTTGACTTCGGGTTTCAGAAGTAAGGCATCTAGATGGACTAGCGCATTTTTCTCACTTCTGATGTTAAGATTAAGGCAAAGGGTCTCGGCCGCCTGCTTCACGGCTTTGTAAAGGGACGCTCCTTTGCCAATCATCTCTTGTTTCCTGACTATTTTTAGGAGAGGATCTCTACTATTTACAACGATGTAAGCTGTACTCAGAACAATTCGGTTATGAAGACATTGGAGATTCAGAAGTCCGCGTCCTCCTTGATGGCGTGAGATATATAATCGCAGAACAGACGAATTTGATATATAAGCTCTCATGCATACGCATGACCTTACGCGTGGCGATGGCATGGCACCGGTTCAGTACTGCCCCGGTATGGAGTCCAAGTGTATGCTGGAAGCCGACTTGGAAGGTCTGCCGAACGTTGGCGCAATACTGCCCCAGTACAGTACACTCCCGGTAACTGCCTGTCTGGCGGAGCTGTAGGGGAGTATAATTCCAAGAATTCGGCACCTATTGAGTACACCCACTCTGCTCCGTCGCATATCCACGCTGCGCACTTTGGGACATGCGCAGAGACTCGCAGCCGCTCGCAGTCGCTTAAGTGGGGGACACACTGGTGTGTGCGTTAAAATACGTGCGGAGAAGAAGTGGCAAAAAGTGGAACTTACGGAGCTTGAAGTTAGCAGGAGTGTATTGTACTGAGTCCCAGCGCTGGCTGGAAGTCGACTTAGGAGTTTTGCCAAGCGTTGGCGCGGTGCTGGTTCAGGACGCCCCAGTACTGTGTCCAAGTGTTGGCAGAAGCCGATTCAGGAGTTTTGCCGAACGTTGGCGCGGTACTGGTTTAGTACTGCCCTAGTATGGAGTCCAAGTGTTGGCTAGAAGCCGACTTGGAAGTTTTGCCGAACTTTGGCGCGGTACTGCCTCAGTAGGCCCCAGTACTGAGACCAAGTGTTGGCTGGAAGCCGATTCAGGAGTTTTGCCGAGCGTTGGCGCGGTACTTGTTCAGCACCGCCCCGGTATAGAGTCCAAGTCTTGGCTAGTAGCCGACTTAGAAGTTTTGCCGAACATTGGTGCGGTACTGATTCAGTACTGCCCTACAGTACTGAGTCCAAGTGCTGGAATTTTGTTCATGTAAACGTTTAGAACTTCAGAACAGGTACACCACGTCCTTATGGTTTTGAAGCTTGAAAATCTTGTGAGATGAATTCGGGTTCGCATTCCATAGAGAATTAAAAAGTTGATCGTTCTATAATAAAATCCGCGCGAAGGCGAAAATAAGACGCAGATCCGACAAATTGCGATCCAAATTGTCAATTTCTATTGCTGTTTAAAAAAATAAAAGAACTTAAAATTTTTTATCCTTTTTTGCCACTGTGAAGAGAGGATTCGTAAAAGATATGAAGACCTTAAACCACTGCTTACCGGCCGAGTCGCAATGCTGACAGATTTGAAGACCAAATCTCTCGAAGATGCTTGTATCTGCTTCGGAGAGACTCCTTCACTGATGTTACGTTTTGATTGCGTCAAGATGCCTAATAACACTTGTATCCAGAAGCTCAGGGTCGTCGGGAACGCCAGTAATCTTTCCTTTCTTCAGATTAATCTTTGCACACTTGTCAAACCCAAAGTCCATACCAATCTCTCCTGTGCACTCCTTTTCGATATTTGAAGCAAGTTAAAGTTTGCTTGCACCAAAGCATAGATCTTCAGGTCATCCATATAAAATACATGAGAGACCTTATGCTCGCGATGGTTAATGTCGTCGCAAAGATATCCAGGAGAATTGCGTAGTGTGAGAGATAGAGGCAGAAGTGTGATGCAAAAGAGCAGGGGGCTCATGGTATCGCCCTGAAAGACGCCCCTCTGGAAGGCGACTTTGTTCGTTATCACACGATAATTTCCAGATGAAATAATAAATCTTGTTTTCCAAAGGGACATCAATCTCTCTATGCATCTCACTATATGTGGATAAACCTTCAAGCTTTCCAACAGACAGATTATAAGTGTATGAGAGGTCGAATCGAAATTAGCAAGTTCTCTCGGCAGCCTGCTTTACCTTTTTTCGAGGCACGTTGTTCGTACATCTCTCTCCACACAGGCTCAATTCTTCGAAAAATCCTGTCGTTCAGGACAGCTGTAGAAATCTTACACAGCGTGTTCAAACAAGTTATTGGTCTGTAATTCTCTGGGTTGGACAAGTGGCCTTTTTTCGGTAGGGGTATAGTGCGTCCTAACACCAACCATTGCGGAAGGGGCGTTTCCGACTTTAAATATGAGGTGAATATGCGGGCCAAATGTTGGTGTGTAGAAATAAACTTCTTCCACCAGAAGTTCTTGATACAATTCGGTCCTGCAGCAGAAAAGTTCTTCGTGCCCCTAAGTGTTTTTTTCACCTCTTCGGCAATGACTAATGGACACTCCTCCTCTGATGTTATGAGGTTGTCGCAAAACTCCTTGAAGCGGATGATATTATCAGTATCTTCTTTCAACTCCAATTTTTTCGGGATTTTATATAACTCTCTTCAAAAGGGAAATCGCTGAAGAGACGCGATGGGTCAGCTAGAAACTCTTAATTCTCCCTGACTCATCTCTTGCTCTTTTGTATTCTCCTCCTTGCGTCAGATAACACCCGTATTTTGTCAACAATATGCTGCTTGATTGTCAGCAGCTTTGGCTTGTTCAGTGTGTGATGGTAGATCCTCAGATCTTGGCCAAACTTTCGAACCCTTTCCATGCACGGTACACCAGAGGTTATGTAGTCAATCACACACTGAACATAGGACGCATTCTGTCTTGCCCATCCAATCTTCTGTTGGTGTTTTCATCCATCGTCGGCTTTAGCCTTCGATTTGAATCAGCCAAAGCTCTCGCATTACCATAAAAACTGAACAACTGATCGTCCAGAGGTCGGACTCTTCCGAGATATCCTCACGAAGGGAGGTATCCATTTAATCCAGGTCTTGGGGCTTATGAGAAACCTGCATTTCAATGTTCCTCCTTGTCCTGAAATCGCTATCATCTCGATGGTGTTTCTGGCACTACAGAGTGTGCATACGCGCCTGTATATCCTGTATATCTATATCCTCTGTGAACAGGGATAATGCTGGCATCTTAGTAGTCTAGGAAGTCATCCTTGAATTGATTTGTCCACTCAATGTGGGAATTTCGCCGGTTTGTCATAGTGTTTCCATCTAAATTATTATATATTATTTATTGTAGCAGCGAAAATAAATTTGAGACTATAGAGATCGCTAGTAGAAACTCACGAGCCTGCGCAGAGCTGCGAGCTTCTCAGTCTGTTCCGAAATTTTGTAGAATCACTACGTTCGAAATAAACTTCGCTTCTATTTGATACGTCCGTGTCTTTTATTAGTAGAATTATCTACCCCTTTATATTACCCCCTTTCATGGACGAGGGACAAGCTCAGATCCCTCGATTTCAGGTCACGAAACGCACCTGAACAAAAGCATGCACCTTAAGTCGTCTGTTCCGCGACTTAACATCTCACACCGTTAAGGTGGTCGCGGAATACTGAATCTCGAATGTCTTCACAACAGGATCTTCTTGGGTACAGCACATATAGTCACAAATGGATGAGACCCTCTTCTTAAAATGATCAGGAAACACGAAGAAGTGAACAAAGGAGCGTTCCTGTACAAAGCAGCGGAGGAGGCTGCTGAAACACTTGGCCTTGACTTCAATATCAGGGGTGAGCAAAATGCATAAAAAATTATCCATCTCGAGTACTTATTCCTGAGGACCCGGATCAAGAAAGCACGCAGGAGAAAAACTTCCGCGAACAGCTCCTCGACAAGAAAATGCAAGGCATCTTCCACAGAAATGTGAAGGACCAGTCGATGTCGTATTAGCTAACGTTTGCATTCCTCAAATCACCCGGATTGAAGTCGGGCACGGATGGTTTCATTTTGGCGTGTAAAGAGGGTGTCATTTCCACATTAGCATACCGTCGCCACATTTTAAGCCAATACATTCCCGATAATAGCTGCAGAGCATGGCATGCACACCCCGAGCGCCTATGACACATACTATCTAGTTGTCCAACTCATGCGGGAATGAAGTATATCCAAAGGTATAATGCGGCATTAAGAGTGCTTTATTACAATCTATGTCACTCTTATGGCATTAGCCTTGATACCAAACGTTCGTAGAGAAATATAGTTGATCGTCGAAAATGAGAAGTGCCGCATATACTGGAACTTCATATTCTCGACAATTGTTTCTGTCACGCACTCGAGGCCTGACATAGTTCTCCTTGACTTCGAGAAACGAACCATGTTCGTTATCGACTTTTCGGCAGCAGCCGACAGGAACAGCACAGCCAAGGAAGCCAAGGTTTTCTATAGAACTCTTCCGGAGAGAACAGAACTCTGATCAGAACTCCTGCAATATTTGACCTTTTTTTTTAATTATGGAATTTTCAAACTATTGTAACTTTCATATTTGTTTTTTTTCTTGAAACTATGTTTGCAAAGAACTCCAGAACTCTTTCGTAACTGAAGAATTGTGCAAAAAAATCAAATTTATGGAAAATGGGGATGAGTTTCCGGAACTTAGATTACATTTTGAAAACAAATCCTTGAGCAGAAATCTCTTGTCAAATATCCACATAGTTTTAAATGAAAGCATTTTTGCGATATGTACGTTATATGTGCAGTAGGGTGGACCAAAAAAACAAAGTTCGAATTTCGTTTAGGATAATGGGTCATTTTGTGAGGTTCCCAAAAAAGGAAATCTGTATTTGTTTTCAGATCATACCACGTTTAGGGGTTCTGCACATCCACTCAATTTTCCCACTGAAAATACATGGGGAAACACCCATTTTTATCAATATGAGACTGGAATGCGTAAATTTTAATAGAATCTCACAACGAGATAAACAACACTGCAGTCCGCTTTACCCACCGTGTCGGGGGTACCCTCAATGGCCTTGTGGGTCAATCGGGACTCTCCAAACCGTAAACAATCAGGGCCGTGTAAACTATTCCTGTTGGAGTTTTGTCCCAAAAAAATATTTTCTTTGTAATTTTGCCATTTTGGTTTTATAATATCATAATGAACGTGAAAATGTTTGTGCTCGAAAATCAAACTTTATCAAAGTACTGATTTATAAGTATGTACGTACATACTCTAAATTTTTTTAGCATATTATAAATGCTTTCATATTGTGATTTGATAATAATAAAAATAAAAAAGACGACCGAAATAAAAAAGAAATGGAAGAGGATTTGGTTGGTTGCCTTCTCAGTTTTCTTTCCTCTTTTTTATTTTTGTCCAAAGAAACCAAATTTTTTTGTTTTTAGGAATTGCAATAGGAGCATTTTGTGGTGGTTATCCAAATTTGATCGTCGGATTCTTGTTTTATTTTCAGGAATTCTATACATTAACTTGAGTATTGGACGTTAAATAGGATTTTGAATTTGATTTTAATCTAATTTAAAATTCTTAAATTTCTTATTTTTATTAGAATTGCATGTAATATTTTAATCGACAAAATAAGCGATCAATGATGAAGTTATATTTTTTTAAGGCAAAAGAAAATCTCCCCCAAAAATACAAAATAACAGTTTAATTTAAAATTCATTCATTTTGACTGGTTAAATGATAGATTTGTTGAGGCCTATTAGCAGTCTGTCAATTTTTGCCTATTAGCTTTGCAGATAAGTGGGGTCCTACTTTATCGCAAATCAATTTTTCGTTTCGCGAATTAATTAAGTATCGCGAGAAAGTAAGTTCTAAAAAATTCAGTGTGGGTTGGGTTTGATCCAACAACCTCCTCATTACATGTGAAGTGCGCTACCAATTACGCCACCGCAGTTTATCAAGGGAAAATTTTAGAACTATGAAACTATGAAGAATAAAACTTAATTAAAAAATTAATAAGCTGGCCTTAAAATACGAATATCTAATAAAAATACGAAAATACGAATTTCCACTAAGATTCAGGAAATAATTAGTTCTAATTTTTTTACTGATGGGCTGTGGTGGCGTAATCGGTAGCACACCACACATATAATGAGGAGGTTCTTGGTTCAAACCCAACCCACAGTGAATTTTTTAGAACTTACTTTTTCGCGGTTCTTAATTATTTCGCGAAACATAAAATTTACTGAAAAAAATTGTTTAAAAAAATGATTAGTGTTTAAAAAATTGGGGCATAAGTTCTGAAATAAGAAAATACTGAATAATAAGCTACATAGTGTAAGAGATACAAAGGAACTAGAATTTTCTCTCCTTCCGTGTGAAAATTACGTTATTGTTTCCAGAAAGTAGTAACTTTACAAGATTTACAGGAACAAAAATTGTTTAAATAATTGCCAAAAATCGGTCAAAAATATATTACTCTCAACATTCGATAATCGTGTAATTAATTCCAGAAAATAATCACTTTTTACGATTTAGACGGGAAACATTATTTAAAAAAATTAAAATTGTTTAAATAATTACCAAATATAATAAAGAAGAAAAATTATTCTTGAAATTTATCAACTGTACAATTTCTCCCGAAAATAATGACTTTTCACGATTTACAGATGAAAAAAACTGTGTTAAAAAAATAATAATTGTTTAAACAATTAAAAATTAGTTTCAAAATACTTGAAAACTTGTGTCTTATCAAATAAAAATAATTAATCTTGAAAAAAAATTCAGTCTTTAGCATGAATTATATAAATAAAACTGCTATTTCTAAATTTTTTTTTGCATTTTCCGGGAACAACACAAGGGGGTTGGGGGTATCAAAACTAAAGTATATTAGGTGAAAATTATTCCTTGAACATTCCTTAAGAGGTGACTAAACTTTAATTTACAAAAAGTTAATAACGAGTACTTCTTTTTTCAATTTTTTCGAAAAATGATCTTTTCCAATATAAAACCACATGTTAATTTCAAAAGTCCAGAGGCACGAGTTAATGTTGACCGATTTGAAAAAAAAGGAATTTCTTTTTCCGGAAAACGAACAAATGGGGGGGGGGTCGATCACCAATAATCGAAAGTCGAATTTTTACAGGTACATATAAATTTGGACCACCCTAGCAAGCACTCCTAATTTTAATAAGTATACTTATTTATAGAATTAGAAAAAGGCTTCAAAATTAGGCACTATTTGAAAATAAATGATTCGAAATAAAATATAAATTTGAATTTGAAACTCCAAAAATTAGACGATCTCCAAATAAGAATCACTTAAAATTGTCTTTTTCTTCAAATTGAAAGCACTAGAATTGTACAAAGTCCAATCAAATGCTTTCAATATTGTGGTATTTAAAATAAATTAGACACCTACAAATTCTATCATTTTGAAAATTCAGTCCTAAAAACAAATTTTCAAATGCAAGCTCTGATAATAAAACAATGTAAAATTTGAAAATTCAAAAATCCCTAAATTTTCAATGAGAATCGTAGGACTTTAAAACATTATAATTTTACGTAATAGCAAGTGACATTAATTAAAGTGATTAAATCGATTTTTCGACTAAGAATTCAAAAGATTTCCGTTAAAAAAATAAATTCACTATTATTTTCACTAGACAAAATTTGAAAAATTAAAATTTTCAACTATAAAAATGGAGTAAATATAAAAAAATGTTTTAAATAAAATAATTTCGAATTGGAAACATTCAAATTTGAAAAATGCAATCTAAGAGCTTTGAAAATTGAATAACTAATTACTTCATTGGAATTTTAACCATTTTTAAACTAAAATTGTAAAAATAGGACTTTTTGTACTTTTGTAACTCATAATTATTGTTTAACTTGTAATAGTTACTTTTATTAAATCTGCAGTTTTGTTCAATATATATTTACAACTGATAATTTAGAAATTGTTCAAATTGAAAAGTTTTAAAATTGTCTAATGAGGCATGTACATTTTAATTTTAAATTATTTGATTTTGAATGTTCCATGTCATCATTTTCAACTTTCAAATATTTGTACATCATTGAAAATTGCGCAAGCATTCAAAACTATATTTCTAAATTTTTTATTTTAAAAACGAACGAATGATATGATTAAATTATAAGTCTTCGAAATAAAAAATTTTTAAATACATAATTCGATCAGAATTAATTAATTTTAAATTGAATGCCTCTCAATGTAGAGAATTTCAGGATTAGCCATTCAAGTGTCTACTAATTTTCGTGTGTCATTTTATGTATTGTGAGATCTTATTAAATTTAAGCAAAATAATATTTTTTAATTTATGGTTTCGAGAAAAATGAATGATGGTGGCCCTATTGGGTTAATTATTCTGTGTAATTTGTTCCACGTAATATGGGAAATATAATTTCGATGTCTTAATTATTTGTGCAGCTTTAAATAATATGATTGTTATTTTTTATAAATTTTTCGCTAATACTAAAGAAATCAATTACCATCGCTAAATGTTTGGTTCAAAATCTTCGAAAATCTACATTTTGTTCAAAAATGTTTGAAATCTTTTGAAGTTTTAAAATATTTTTGAATCTTTTTAAAACTTTTAAATATCTCATAAACTTACTCGACATTTTTCTAAAATTTTGTAATCTTGCAAAATTGAAAAATGTTGCTTCAAAATCTTTTTTTTTTATTTATATTTATTTAAATGTATTGAAATATTTTTCAATTTTCTCTTAGAATTCATTTATCAAAATAAACAATTTTTGAAATGTTTCCATGAATCTTAAGAAACTTTTTTTATTCTCTTGAAACCTTTCAAAATTCTTAAAACGCTTCGAAATCTTCAAAGATCCACATTTTCTTTTTAATTTTTTTAAATCTTTTCAAATTTTCAATTATTTTTTCCAAACCTTCTAAATATCTTTTAAAATGATTCGCATTTTTCCTAAACTTTAAAAAAATATCTACATAAACTTCTAAGCCTTCTAAATGTCCTTTAAAATTATTCGCATTTTTCCTACAAAAAAGGAAACCTGTGAAATATTTTGAAACGTTTTAAAATATTCTCTTAAAATTAATTTTTCAAAATGAAAACCCATTAAAAATTTTCCCAGAAATCTTAAGAAAATATTTTTATTCTCTTGAAACTTTTCAAAATTCTTAAGAAGCTTCTAACCTTTCGTTTGAAATCTTCAAAAATCTACATTAAGTTTTAGATTTTTTTCAATCTTTTCAAGTTTTCAATTATTTTAAAAGCATTTAAAAACTTCTAAATATCGCTTAAACTTGCTCGGATTTGTTCTCAAATTTTCTCGTCTTACAAAATTGAAAAATTTTGCTTTGAAAACTTTTACATTATTTTTCGAAAATTTAGCAAATTGTTTGAAACGTTTTGAAATCCGATTCAATTTTCTTTAAAAATTCATTTTTCAAAATAAAAAAAAAATTTGAAATTTTCCCAGGAATCTTAATTTTAAAACATCTACAATAATTTGTTTGAAATGTTTTGAAATATTCTCAAAGTTTAATTTATTTTCGAATCTTTTCAAAACTCATAAAACTTCTACAAATATTTTTATAGAATTCAGTTTTCCTACAATTTCTTTTAAATCTTGTATAATTTAAACAATATTTCACGAAATCTTAGAGATTTTTTTCCGCATATTTTAAAATCTTCAAAACTTTAAATTAATTCTTTAAAATAAAAACTAAATCATTTTTAATTTTCCCAGAAAATGTTATCTTTTATCAATAATGGTTAGAAACATTTAGAAATAAAATAAGATTTATGGTAAACGAGAAGAATTCGATGAAATTCATAAAAATTAAGGGTTAATTAAAAAACTTCAAATGAATTGAAAACAATTTAAATATATGAAAAAAATTAATTGAATTTAGTAACTTTGAAATAAGCTTAGAAAAAGTCAAGGCATTTCAAAAGAATTTGTTGAAATGTCTAAGAATTCAAGGTGAGTTTATAAGAATGTAGGATCAATTAAATAAAAACTTTCAAAAATTAAAAAAAGAATCCATTGAATTAAATAGAATTGAGTGAATTTAGAAGAATTCAAGTAAATTTAAAAAATCCAAGAGAATTTAAAAGAATTCAGGGTGAATTAAAAAAAAATCTCTTTAAAACTTTGAAAGCCTACGAAATCCCTCAATTCTTATGAAAAATTCTTTTAAATGCATTAAAATATTAAGGAAATCCCGTAAAATTGTTTAAATCTCTTCAAAATACACTAAAATAATTCAAAGTCTTTGAAATCCCTTCAAACTTTTGAAATAAATAAAAAAATTCTAGGAATCTTTTAAAGTTTCCTAAAACAGTTCGAATCCTTTGGTATCTTTTGAAATCTCTTGAAACATTTTCAAGCCCTTGAAAACGAATGGGAATCTTTTACAATACCCTCGAATATTTAAAATCCTTTGAGATCCCATTAAATCACTGAAATCAATAAAAAAGTTCTTGGGAATGTTTAAAATAACCTAAAATATTTCAAATCCTTTGACCATTTTATCAATTGATCCTCAAGATCAATTAAATACAAACTTTTCAAAATTCAAAAAAAATCCATTTAATTGACTAGAAATAAGTAAATTTAGAAGAATTCAAATGAATTAAAAAAATTTAAAAGAATTCGGGATAAATTATTAACAATTCAGGGTGAATTCTAAAAAATAGTTTCAATTCTCTCCAAATCTTTGAAACCCTACAAAATATCTCACTTCTCTTAAATAACTTTTTTATAATATCTTAAAACTTATAGGTCCTGTAAAATCGTTCCATATCTTCCGAAATTCTAGAAATTGCATTATCCTAAAATATTTCAAACGCTTTGAAATCCCTTCAAATTGATAAAATAATTATTTGAAATCTTTTAAAATAATCTAAAATGTTTCAAATCCTTTGACCATTTTATCATTTGATCCTCAGGATCAATTAAATAAAGACTTTTCAAAATGCAAAGAAATCCATCGAGTTGACTAGAATTGAGTAAATTTAGAAGAATTCAAGTAAATGCAAAAAATTCAAAAGAATTTAAAAGAACCAAAGAACTCAGGATAAATTAATAAGAATCTAGGGTGAATTCCAAATCTCTTCAAATCTTTAAAACCCTATGAAATACCGCACTTCTCGCGGATAAATTCTTTAAAATCCACTAAAATATTATAAAATCCCGTCAAATTCTATGATGATATTTCCTGAAAAATGTATTAACATACATTGAGAGCTTAAAAATTTCCTAAAATCATTGAAATCCTCGGAAATCTTATAAAATCCTGTAAAATCGTTCCACAGCTTCCGAAATTCTAGAGAATTCTTTATCCTAAAATATTTCAAACGCTTTGAAATCCCTTCAAATTAATTAAACTAACCAAAAATACTTTGGAATCTTTTAAAATTCCCTCAAATATTTCAAATTAAAAGCTCTTGAAAATGCCTTAGAAGTTTTAAAAATACCCTAAAATCTTACAAATCTCTTTAAATTATTTTATATATATTTCTCGGAATCTTTAAAAATACTCTGAAATATTTCAAGACAATTCAGAAATAGGTATATATCTGAATTGAATAGTGATTAACTCATGAGTTAATTTATTGAAAGAAAAGTGACTAATGTGATATTTTCATTTAAAAAAGGGACTAAAAACTTATTTCAGAAAAAAGTGACTAATAGTGACTGTGTGGCAGTCTTGATCATTTTTTACAGTTAGTTCTTACACAAATTCTCTGATTGGCTACTTTTTTCAAAATCCCTGACTCTTGGCAGATTTCATCTTATTATAATTTTTTTTAAAGTTCCATTATGGGCTGCAAATAGGGCACCGCAGGGAACAAATCTTGAAAATAGGGTAGTTTAGGTATATAGGGTATAATAGGGGATATAGGGACCGGTCTGTGAGGCCTGCGATACTCTAGTGAAAATAAAAAATATGCTTTTCGATGAATTAATATTTATTACAGATAAAATGTTACACTGACTTTTTCTTGTTCTTTGGGAAAGTGAAAGTGCATACATTTAAACAGCACGCGATGGACTACTAGATTTTTGATCTCTACATAAATTACAATTTTACAATCGAAATGTAAAAAATTGTACACGTTTTATACACGTCCATAAGCGTCGTCTTGTCCAAGGTTTAACTCTGCGTGAATACTGGACGCTAATGTGCATACATTTGTAAATAGTACCTCATAGAAAAAAATTGCAAAGAAACGATACAGATTCAGTTGAGAGAATTTTATCAGAAACTACGATCGTGCTAACATCGTAAACTGATGCACTAATAACAAAATTCGCTTTTGAAAATAATTTGTCTAATATTACTTAAATGGAACTTGTGCCATTTGTCCATAATAAATTCTTAGTTCAGTAAATCGCAGTTTATTCGGGATGCAGTTACAAGTTAAAACGACGAATGGAAATATTCGAAGCTGCCACCAAAATAGAGGCAGGAAAAATACAAAATGTAACTTTAATAATACGTCGATCCCTTTGCTGTGTATCAATTATGAACACTCAATTCAATTTATATCAAAGGAAAAAAAACGAAGATCTATTTTAAACTATATCCATTAAAAAAGAAGTCTTACGTTTTTTCCGATAGCTAGCATAATTTTTCAAATCTTGGATGTCATTGTTAAAAAGCGTTACATCCACGCTACTAAACGGTAAGAAATGGTAGTTCAGGCCTAATTTGAAAATTCAAATAAAATGTGATGTCCGCGAACGATTAGTTTCGTACATATTTAATTTCACAATTTAATTTCACAGTTTGATTTCGCATTCATTCGTTTCATACATCAGATTTACGTCGCGAACATAAAATCGTAAGAAAGCTTTTCTTCAAAAATGAATAGAGCTACAATTTTCTCAAAATATTTCACGGTTTGTCCGATGTGACAAACCTGGATTGATGATATCTTAGTTTATCGCAATTGATTACACACAATCTAATAACTACATAGAAACTTCTTAATATATTGCTACATATTCTGATAAAGAAAGAGTAATGAAAAGCTCATTCTATTTACATCCAGCCTAGATAAGACTTTAGGCTTTCATTCATTCTCAAGTAGGAGCTACCTCCCAAACTGTCATTTTTCTTCTCTTAAACTCCACGGACAAAGGAGAAATATCCTTTTTCTGAAGTAACCCCCCCTGTATTTCCAGTAGAATATACCCGCGTTTTTATGTATCCAATACTGAGAGTCAGCTATATTGTTATTCTGAACGTAAAACTGCCACTGCTCTCGATTTACATTTCTTAAAACCTTTAACTAACATTTTACGCCCATAAATTATTATAATAGTGCCTACAATGTACACAATTTCAAGTCTCTCGCAATGTCACCGCTTATAGTATTTATACATTGATACTGGGTGAGAAGAAATATTCTTAACTACAGAGTACATACTTTATTCACTCTGATGGGCATTACGAAATCGTTTCCAACAGTCGCATTTCGCTGCTGCCCTCGTCCTCTTCTTCCTCTTCCTGAAACATTCATGAAAATTCTCGATACATTTCCATAAAATACATATTGTTTTAGATTTAAAAAGATGTGGGCAAAAAACGAATAGCAGGCTTCGGACTCACGTCAAGAGATTAAAAATAGTGTAAATAGTGTAACTTCGAAAAATAATGTCAAAATAGTGTCATTCAATTTTTCAAGCATTAAACTTATATGAAGACATGAGAATGACAACTGAATAAGGACCAATTTTTCAAAATTCTGTTTTTAACAGAACCCGTCCCGTCAGGGGACCAAGTCCCGTCCCGGGAATATATGTCACTTTTATAGAATTAAATATGGCATAATATAACATGTATATACCGGGTGTCCAAAAAGTCCCGGGACGGCTGAATATTTCTTCAGGTAAGATATTTTTCAGGGCGGCCAAGGTCATTTTTGAAGGAACTTTCAAGAAGGAATTCAATGGTGACCTTTATTTTGATCTTGACCATGACCTTCACGGTCATTTCAAGGTGAAATTGATTTTTTTAAATGGGAACCTCTATTTTTGACCCCGGGAACTGAGAGAGCGGAAAATTTTACGTCCAGATATGACCTTGACAAATCGAAAATTTGACCTGGAAAGGTCAGGGCAAGGTCAAACAACGTGCAGCAGGATGACTCGACTGGCATGCATTTTTGAAGAAAATGTCCTGGTGAAGGTTCTGGTCATAGACAAGGTCAAAGTCACCAATCATAAATGCATGCTGGTCGAGTCATCCTGCTGTACGTTGTTTGACCTTGCCATGACCTTCCCAGGTCAAATTTCGGATTACTCAAGGTCATATCTGGACGTAAAATTTTCCGCTCTCTCAGTTCCCGGGGTCAAAAATAGAGGTTCCCATTTAAAAAAATCATTTTGACCTTGAAATGACCGTGAAGGTCATGGTCAAGGTCAAAATAAAGGTCACCACTGAATTCCTTCTTGAAAGTTCCTTCAAGAATGACCTTGACCGCCCTGAAAAATATATTACCTGAGGAAATATTCAGCCGTCTCGGGACTTTTTGGACACCCTGTATAATATTATTATAATATGGCATATTATATAATTAAATATGGCATTTAATAGAAATTTCTCCTTTCACTAAAAAAAATTAATTTTCAAATTATGAGAATGACAACTCAATACGGGCATATTTTCACCTCGCTGCAACATTGTAAGTAATGGCCACGTGCTTCTATAATTTTGTTTAATTTTACATCATGTAGTATAGAAATAATTTTACTTTTGGTGCTTATCCAGTTGTCATTCTCACATTTTCATGAATTCTTATATGCCAGTGCGAACATTTTTCAAAATTTTGGCATATAAAAAAACGGGCCGGAAGAAGTCCTCACCATATATTCCTGATTTTAGAAAAAATAAGCAGTTTTAAAATTTATGAGATGGAAAACTGGATAAGGACTATCCCCCCCCCCACGAAGAAAAAGTTTTTGATTAATGTTTTCACATCTTCAATGTAGAGTTGTTGGGGAATAGATGCTTCTATAATTTTCTCCAAATTTTATATTTAAAAACGTATCGTAGAAAACTTTTTTTGTTCATACTGTAAAAATTCATTTATGGTCCTTATCCTGTTAGTCCAGGCGCCCTATGAAAATATGCTCTTTTGAGGTAAAAAATGCCACCTGAAATTTGACTTCCGATTCTTGTAGTGCTAGCACGTAGAACAAAAGCCTATCTATTTGCGTCCAAGGTTTCGGAAGCACTGTGTGTGTAAACAATCGCCAAAGGTAGCAAAAACAGGTTTTTCTGTATTGCAAGTAGCCTATATGTCTGTCAGAAAAAAAGTTTCGTTAAAAAATGTGGGACTTAAAAATATCTGCAAAATGACGTGTCGTACATTAGCATTTGTTCAATTGGTTACTTGGAAAAAAATAAAAACCGTCCGAAAGTGCCTTTTTTTTAAATATGCAATTATTATTGCAATAATTAATTCACAAGTTTCAAACTTTCAGAAAACATCCTTACCACCCTTAAAAAGTGTGCAAAACTTCAGCCCGAAATAATAATTAGTTTTCATAAAAACTCATTTGTTATTAAAAAATGGACTATTTTTCAACGGAATTTTCTACAGATTTGGCCGATAGCATCTCAACAAAAAGTGGGTTATTTTCCTCTACATGAGTTGTGCTATCAAGTACACTTAGCGGCAAAACGATTTTTAATCATTGAATTGCCTAAAAATGGTTTATAAAATATGTTAAGTTTTCTTCTTTTAACAAATTAAATAACTACGTCAATTTTCATTTTATAAAGCTCAATTTTGTACCAAACATAAAAAAAGAGTTCTGCTAATTGTTATAAAATTCACGAAGATATGCATTCTAAATTTATTGTTTATGATCGTGTCTGATTCACGGAGAAGTTCATAGAAAAGGATCAACGCAGTCAGTGGGGGCGGTGTGGGGGAAGCCGCTGTGGCATGCCAGGAACTCGCGCCAGAATTGAATTCACGTGTTCAAATTGCAACAAGTTTTAATATATCAGCAACAAATTGATGTGTGATGTTTTTTTTTTTTTTTGTTAATTTGGACTAGCTTTCCGTGCTGGTTACGAATCTATTGGCTGCTTCTCGAAAAAATTATATCTAATACCTTACGTTTATAAGTATTTTATTTATCTTCCCTAATTTTGCCATTAATATATTGTTTATTAGATGGTCTATAATATATACCTTATTCTTTTGAATATTTACATCTAAAAAATTACTTTAGGAAAACAAATGTAAAAAATTCTTCAAATATTGTCCAATAACCATACGTACGCGACAGCGGCTTCCCCCACTTTGCCGCCACAGGCCGCGTCACTCCTTCTGCCATAATCAGTCACCATAATCAACAACAAAATAATAATGCACTGCCTTGGAAATTTAATAACAAATAGTATAGCTCTCATTCTGTACTTGATGTAAATTCCAGATTTGTAGGTTGAAAATTGCAGTAGCAGTAATTTTTGGAAAGAAAATTACGCCCCCCCCCCCCCTATTGAAGTACAACAATTTTTTTAATGTGTATAAAAATAGCACATGCCGAATTAACTTTATCCCGATTCCATTGAGTAAAAATTGACAAAGTTATTATATTTGTTTATGACGAAAAAAACATACCCTCTTTTTGTAGCCATTTTTATGCAATTTATTAATGAAAAATCGTTTTGCCGCTAAGTGTACTTGATAGCACAACTTCTGTAGAGGAGAATAACCCACTTTTTTTGCGATCCTATTGACCAAATCTGTAGAAATTCCGTTGAAAAATAGTCCATTTTTTAATAACAAATGAGTTTTTATGAAAACTAATTATTATTTCGGGCTGAAGTTTTGTACACTTTTCAAGAGTGGTGAGGGTATTTTCTGAAAGTTTGAAATTTGTTAATTAATTATTGCAATAATAATTGCATATTTAAAAAAAAAGGCACTTTCGAACGGTTTTTATTTTTTTTCCAAATAAAGAAACGAACATTTTGTAGATATTTGTAAGACCTACATTTTTTAACTAAACTTTTTTTCTGAAAGACATATAGGTTAGTTGCAATAACCAAAAAACCTGTTTTTGCTATCTTTGACGATTGTTTACACACACAGTGCTTCCGAAACCTTGGTCGCAAACATATAGGCTTTTGTTCTACGTGCTAGCACTTCAAGAATCCGAAGTCAAATTTTAGGTAGCATTTTTTACCTCAAATTGAATAGGGCGTCTCAAAAAAATGACATAGCAGTTTATATCGGGTGTTGAAGTTTTTAATCAAATCTGTATTCAAAGTGAAAAATTGGCTAATAAATAAATAAATGAATAATATAAATAATACACGTGTATAAAATAATATATATAATAACATAAATAAATTTCAAACCAAATAGTTGAATATGATTTTTCAACAAAGTACAGTGAACTTCTGCCTATTTTAAAGATCGCCTATTTTAAAGTTCACCTATTCGAAATCCCCTATATACGCTTATTTGAAATTGTGCAGTTCCGCCAATATTCAAAAATTTGTACATTTTTAGAAAACTTTTTTGAAATGTTTTCAACTTGTAAATTAATTTTGAATCTTTTTAAAACTTCTGTCTCTTAAACTTACTCGGATTTTTTATAAAATTGTGTAATATTGCTGACAGAACATTTTTGCTTTAAAATCATCCACATTCGTTTTCGAATTGTTATGTAATAATAACAAATTTTTCGAAATTTTTGTCATTTTTCTCTTGAAATTTATTTTTCAAAATAAAAAATCAGTTCAAATTTCCCCAGGAATTTACATTTTGTACCTTTTGTATATCAAAGTACTGGACACCTTTGTTACATTGATTATAAATTAATGTCTCAGGCTTAAGATGGTTACAGCCCAGTATGTCGAAGGCATTTTCGGTTAGAGTTGGTTTTCTTTTTTTTTTTTTTTAATAGTATGCACAGGGCTGTCCCGGTATATATTATCAGTCACGGACGCATCAATATTACTATTATTATTACTGAATATATTATTCAGATAACCTTACATTTCTCATAAACCTGAAGTTTGCACACTTTTCATTTTAAACAGCAAACAAAATAACAGCATCATCTAATCATGAACGCGGGTATCCCGACGACAACAATACTTTCGAGATTGCGATAGTTTCGAGATATTAATCGGAAATGGTGCCATGTACTTTTTAATTGGATATTACCATTTCTAAAACAAATTTAAGCTAGCTCGAAAAAATTCCCTGACTTTGAAACAAAATACCCTGCCACTTCCAGGTATTCCAGGTGACTAGACACCCTCTCATGCATAAATAAATATCGCAGGAAGTTAATGAAGATTAATCCAAAAATAAAATAGAAAACTGCAGACTCACCTCGTCAAAACCAAAGCAGGTTTCCATTTCCTTCCGCAGTTTCGGATCTCGTTGCGATGTCTGCGAGCCGGATTTGTTTTTGGTAATTGTGCCTTGCAGCTTCAATTCATCCATAGAAGTCTCATCCTCCTCTCCTTCTTCCAACTCCTCCCCGACTTCAGAAACCATACTGCTTTCTTGACCCAGAGGATCCTGCATCACTATGTCTCCATCCTCATTAGCGACTACGGCCATTTGCTAAAAAAAAATCGTATTCGAGAATCTTTATGATAAAGAGAATCTTTGAATCCTCTTAATCACGGTTGCTACAAAATCCTAATTTCGATGTTCCCTGACTTTTCACTGACCATTTTTTAATTTTCCCTGACCGTTCTAAATTTTTCTTTTAGGTATAAAAACAACCTTACACCTAGGAGATCAATAATGTTAATGCAAAACAATGTTTGTTTATAAATTTATTTTAAACACTTTTAGTGGAGTCATAAAAAATTGTATAAGGGGTAATCCACAATATGCGGAAGAGATAGGTAAAATACGTGAATTTCCGATCAAATATTTGAATTTTCAACTGAAAAAAAAGTTTAAACCAAAACTGGAAGAATTAAATTTTGAGTTTAAAAAAAAATTCATTTTCAACCAGGAAAAAAGGAATTTTCAACAGAATAGTTAAATTTGCAACCAAAGTGATGAATCTTCAATTTAAAAAAATTAATAAATTAATTATTAAATAATATAATATATTATTATTAATTATTTAATTAATTATGGCCAACGGCCATACCACGCTGAAAACCCCAGTTCTCGTCAGATCACTGAAGTTAAGCAGCGTTGGACGCGGTTAGTACTTGGATGGGTGACCATTCAAGAATACTGACATGAGTGCTGTTGGCACATCGCGGGTGTGGTGAGCCCACACTTGTAGTTATTTATAACTACAAGAAAAACCTAGAAACACTACCCGAATCGGGTAGTGTCACGCCTACCCTGAAAGAGAGAGATTTTATTTTTATATATATATATATATATATATATATATATATATATATATTTCACGCCTACCCTGGAAGGGAAATGGCTTAATGGTATACTTACTTACTTCTAATTTTCAACGAAAAGTGTAATAGTTGATATTCCACGCAAAAATATTTCAATTTTTAATCAGAAACAGTTCAGTTATATCAAAAAATACATATTTCAACAAAGGAGTGGAATTTTCAATCAAGAAAGATTTTTCAGTCAATAACAAAGAAGCTCATCCTAAATGTCGAAGTTTCAAGCCAAAGAGACGAATTCCCTGCAAAACAGATGAATTTTCACCCCCCCCCCCCCAAACACGAGTTTTCAACAAAATAATTAATTTTTCAACTAAAATAAAACGAATTTTCCAACAAAAAATCAACTAAAAAAGTTAAGTTTTTTAGCAAATTTTCAGTTTAAAAAATGAATTTTTAACTAAAAAAATAATATTAAACATAATAATTGAATTTTCAACTAAAAAATGAATTTTTAACTAAAATGATGAATCTTCAAGCAAAAAATGAATTTTTAACCAAAGTAAAACACGAATTTCAACAAAATAGGTTAATTTTAAATCACCGAAATTAATTTTCAACCAAAAAAACTAAATAGTCACCAAAAAGATTAAAATTCTACCACAAAAGACGAATTTTCAACCAAACAGTTGACTTTTCAACTGAAGAAGATAAATTTTCAACCAAACATGGAATCGATCCATTTTCAGATAAAGAAATTAATTTTTATTCAAAAAAGATCAATCAACCAAAAAATTGAATTTTTCACAAAGTAGTTCCACTTTCAACTAAGTAGTTGAATTTTCAACACAAATAAATAAATACTCAACTAAAACTATAATAGTTGACATTTAAACAACAAAAATTAATTTTAATAGCAAAAACAGTTGAGTTCAACCAAAAAAGACGAATTTTCAAAAAATTAGTTGAATCCTTAGCTACAAGCAGACTAATTTTCAAAACAAAACGAGGAATTTTCAAGAAACGAGTTGAATTTTCAACAAAGAAAGATTTTTCAGTCAATAAGAAAAAAAAATCTCATCCAAAATGTTGAATTTTAAAGCCAAAGAGACGAACTTCCTGTAAAACTGTTGAATATTCAACCCAGAAATATAAATTTTCTACCAATACAATTGAATTTTCAACCCAAAAAAAACGAGTAATCAACAAAATAAATGAATAATTTGAACTAAAAAAAAAGTTTTTTTTCAAGCAAAAAATTGAATTTTTAACCAAATAGTTGAATTTTCAATCCAAAAGGTGAATTTTCTACCAAAAAAAGATAAATTTTCAACCAAAGAAAAACACGAATTTTCAACAAAATAGGTTAATTTTCAACCGCAGCAATGAATTTTTAACCAAAAAGATGAATTTTCAACTTAAAATATAATATAAGCAAATGATTTTATTGTGTTGACCAGGGTATTAATTAATTTGTTTATGTTAAATATTAAATTAGTATCGATTACTGATCGAATATTTGGAGAAACGGGAAAATCAGGGCTGAGGCAGATTTTTTCTCGCTTCTCCAAATATTAGACCAGTAATCGACATGACACTAATTTAATATTAAACATCAAAAATAAAAAAGAATAGTTAAATTTTCAGTTTAAAGAATTTATTTTTAACTATACGTGAATTTTCCACCAAATATTTGAATTTTTACCGGAATTTTCAATCTAATAGTTACATTTTCAACCAAAGAAATGAAGGTTCAACCAAAAAGATGAATTATTCACCAAGAAGATTAATATTCTACCGCAAAAGACGAATCTTCAACCAAACAGTTGAGTTTTCAACTGAAAAATATAAATTTTCAACCAAACATGGAATAGTTAAATTTTCAGATAAATAAATTTTGAAAAAAAATAAATTTTTAACAAAATTGTTAAATTTTGAAGAGAAAAAGGTTTTTTTTATGCCCTGTCTACACATGTACCGAAATTTCGGTACAAATAGCCGAATTTTTCGGTAGCTCGAAACGGGGCTATCTTTACCGAAATTTTGGTACGAATACTCGGATTTTTGTGTACACACACCAATTGTTATTTTATACCAAAAACAGTTGAGTTCAATAAAAAAAGACGAATTTTCAACAAAATTGTTGAATTCTTAACAAAAAAATATTAATTTTCAACCAAAGAGTTGTGTTTTTAACTGGAAAAGATGCAATATTTACCAAAATAGATTAATTTTCAACGAAAAAGAATGACTTTTTAACAAAATTCGGTACCTCCATGCTTGGCTAAACTCTCCAATCTGGGGTTAACAGTCTAAACTCTCCAATCTCGTTTTGTGTTGGCACCTAACGCCGCTATGTTCACGTAGCGCTACGGGCCAGCACAAAACGAGAATGGAGAGTTTAGACTGCTAACCCTAGATTGGAGAGTATAGCATGCAGGTACCGAATTGTTCAATTTTCAACATAATAATAAAATTAACTTCAGTTTATCGATAATTCCCTTTCTCTGACAGGTTTTCCCTGGCTTCCCTGACTTTCCGTGACCAGATTTAAATTCCCCGACCTGAAGCAACCTTGTTAATTTAAAGGTTACTACAATTTCAGGATGTTCTCAAACAGCCTAAAGCTTACAATTGATATTTAATCGACTTGAAAAATACTGTTCACCTGATCTGATCCCTGATTGTCAGCGAGTTGGATGACTTCTAGCACAACATACTGCTGGCCATCACTTCCTTCGACGGCCATCATGTCATCATCCTCCTCCTCTTCCTCTTCATCTTCTTCCTCTTCGTCTTCGTCGTCGTCGTAACCTTTAAGTTTAGAAGCTAAATCACCTGTTTCCACATTACCAAAAGCACATTAGTCTATGAATCAGACTGGACTGATCATTTCGTAAGCGTTTCTGTAAATGCAAGTATAAGTCCTTGTTCGATTGGTATGAGATTTCTATACTTCGAATATTATATATATATATATATATATATATACACACTTATATGTCAGAGTATAGTAATAATGTAGTAATATAGTAATAATTGAAGTGTGCGTACAAAAATCTTTGTCAATCGAACGAACTTTCCATAAAGATTATACATTTTTTTAAGTAAAAAAGGCTAACCGGTCATGACTTCGACTCTTTGACCATCGATGATTTGGATTTTCTTTTGCCTGCCCATTTTCAAGGCTTGCTGCTTTTCTTGCAAGGACGATTCTGGATCGTGAACAGCCATGTGACGAATAAGATTACCTTTATGTCTATAATTTAAGCAAAAACAATTTTTGTTTAAGATAATTTTTTTGAATTGAAAGTAGTTTTACACCCGAAGACCATAAATGATCCTGATTTTAAAGTGTTTCAACCAGGGTGGCCACAAAAATTAATTTTTAAAATTTCTTGACTTTTTCCTGATGAAATATTTCATTTTCCCTGATTAATCAACTAAAAAAGAAGACTTTTCTACTATAAAAGATTAATTTTCAATCAAAAACGACGAATTTTCTACAAAAGAGTTGAATCGTCAACCAAAAAAGATGACTTTTTAACAAAATGGTTTACTTTCATAAAAACAGTTTAATTTTCAGAAAAATAATTAAATTTACAACAAAATAATTACATTTTTAACCAAACTGTTGATTTTTCAATCAAATGGTCGAATTTTGAAACAAAGAAGATTAAAATTCAACAAAAAACCGTTGCATTTCCAACCAAATAATTAGATTTTTTAGAAAATAATTTTTTTTTTAAAGATGAATTTTCAATCCATACGGACGAATTTTCAACAAAACGGTTGTATTTTTGATCAAATACTGGAATTTTAAACCTAAAAATATGAACTTTCAACCAAATGCTCGAATTTTCAAACAAAAAGGATTAGACTTCAACCAAAACCAGTTGAATCTTGATCTCGAAAAGTTGAATTCTTCATAAAGATGAATTCCCAATAAAAAATATAATATTTGATATTTCAACAAAAAAATGAATTTTCAACAAAATTATAGTTACCTTTTCAACTGGAGAGTTGAATCTTCAACAAAATAATTAAATTTTCAAATAAATAGTTGAAGTTTTCACCAAACAGTTGAATTTTCAACCTACAAGACTGAATTCTCAACCAAAAATACGAATTTTAAAACAAAAAGGTTGATTTTCTACAAAAAAAATAATTCTCTAACAAAATACATGAATTATTAAACAATTAGTTAAATTTTCAACTAAAAAAGATCAATCTTCAACCAAAAAAGGAAAAGTTCAATTTTCAATAAAAAAGATTAATTTTCCACAAAAAAAACGATTTTTTAATCAAATAGTCCAATTTTCAACCGACGAGATAAGTCTTCAAACAAACAAACAAAAAAAATGAATTTTTACAAAGATGTTAAAATTTCAACCCAAAAGTTGAATTTTCCAACCATAAAGACGAATTTTGCAATAAATAAGATTTTTCAGTCAAGAAAGAAAAAAAAGGTCATCCAGACTGTTGAACTTTTAGGCCAAACGAAATTTTTTTTACAAAATAGTTAAATTTTCAATCGTAGAGTTGAATTTTCAACGAAATTATTACATTTTCAACAAAATAGTTGAACTTTTAACCAAACATTTAGTTGAATTTTTTACCCACAGGAATAAAAATCAACCAAAAAGGCAAATTTTCAAACAAAAAGATTAATTTTTTACCAGAAAATGAAAACATTTTCAACAAAAAAAAAAAGATTTTTCAGTCAAGATATAAAAAAAAAGGTTATCCAGACTGTTGAACTTTTAGGCCAAACGAAATTTTTTTACAAAATAGTTAAATTTTCAATCGTAGAGTTGAATTTTCAATGAAATTATTAAATTTTCAACAAAATAGTTGAACTTTTAACCATACATGTAGTTGAAAAAAGAATCATACAAAAAGATGAAAAGTCAACCACGATTAGTTTTCTATGAAAAAAGACGAATTTTCAATTAAAAACGATCGATTTTCAAAAAAAAATTGAAAAGTTACATTTTCAATTAATGTAATTCTCAACGGATAATGTAATAGTAGATATTTCAATCAAAAAAATACGAATTTACAAGCAAAATAGTTGAATCCGCAACCAAAGAAGAATAATTTTCAACCAAACATGTGAATTATTAAACAAAAAATTGAAATTTCTAGCAAATGAGATGAATTTTTAAACCGAAAAGACGAATAGAATATTATATCAGGGTGGCCGTAAACTTCAATTTTAAAATTCCCTGATTTTCCCCTGACCAATTTTTCATTTTTCCTGACTATTAATATTCAAATACCAGAATTTTAATCTTCTAAAATTGGCTGACTTTTCTCTGATTTCACGGCACCAAACGAGAAATGACCCATATAGGCTGATGCAAAAGTATGTGACTTTCACATATTTTGGAACTCTTAAGTCACCATCCTCTGCATAAAATATTTTTAATCACAGAATAAAGTAAGGTTATTTCTGAGATAAACTTTTTGCAGTTAGTAGTACCCATCAACCTAAGAAAGTAAAATACGTAATAAAAAAATGAATATTTTTCATTCAAAGAGATCTGATATGACTTTTAAAAAGTTTTTAATTTATATAAATTAATAATAAAGCAACCCAAATTTGCTTTTACTATTAAAACTAAATCAATTTTGTCCTTCACTCATAATTTCATTGCGACTTCCAAATATTTATTTACGAAACAAACTTTTTCTCGAATACGAGAATCGCGATCAATATGAATTTGGAGAACGTTTTTATACAACCTTTAAGAGTTTAAGACTTTTCAGTTTTATTAAATTATTATAATTCAAGCCGTCAGAATTAGGCCGAACGTTAATTTGTTGTCTTCTAAACCAAACTCCGAAACTTCAGAATATTTGGAGAGCACGTTTAGATTGTGCCAATTAATTTACCAATTTACCTGCCAAGTAAAAAATTGTTAACAAAATCTGATCATTGGAAGTTAGAGATCGTTCTTCCTTAAACGTAAAGCTTAAATTTAAGATTACCTGAATGGTCTCTCGCATTCTGGACATTGATGCGTTTTCTCCTGAGGCGGTGGAGGAACATAAGAAGGATTGTGGTAGAGATTGCAGTGCCGCTTCAAAAGTTGTTTTTGCCTGAA
The DNA here is from genome assembly GCA_932195095.1 of Andricus curvator. Classification (NCBI taxonomy): domain Eukaryota; kingdom Metazoa; phylum Arthropoda; class Insecta; order Hymenoptera; family Cynipidae; genus Andricus; species Andricus curvator. Next base: position 60,057 of record CAKNYM010049517.1, read on the forward strand.
GGACTGATAACAACTATCGCACTGATATGGCTTTTGATCCGTATGGATGAGCATATGGCTTTCGAGATGGCGCGCAGATATTGAAGCGTAAGGGCAGAGGTCACATTTGTAACACTTTTCGCCCTCGTGCGTTTTACTGTGAAGTTTGTAACTATACCTAAAGACACAAATAGACATTAGAAATTATATGCCTGAAGCTTTGCCAAGTAATTTGACTAAAAATAAAGAAAGCCAGCAACGATAAATCACATAAAACGAAGACGAACCTGTCAGGGAATGTTTTTCCGCAGCGTTTACACTTCAGCGGTTTATCCGAAGTGTGTAATTTCTGCACATGAATTCTGAGATCTGTTTTTCTACCACACGTTGTCGGGCAAAGCTCACACTGGAATACAGGTTTGTCTCCAACTGTTCAAAAATAAACAAAAACGTCTAAAATACTGGAAAACACAATACTTATCCTATAATGAAATGATTTTTTCAAAAAATTAATTTAAATAGAATCTCCGAAATAATATGTGTGAAAGGTTTTACATTATTAAAGTGTAAAAATTTATGTTCATTAAAATTAATTTGAACAATAATTAATTATCTATTTTTACTCTTTAATCATGTAAAAAATCTCGCACATATTGTTATCGTTATTGTTCCCGATTCAAAATGTAAAATTTCCTTAGTTTTGCAAACAAAAGTAACTATCGTTACTTTTTTAGTTACTTTTACATTTTAGAAATATATGCGATAAATATATCAGCAACTTCAGATCAAAATGATCCACTTTCGCAGATTAAAAATTAATAATGCCGACATAATTTTTCTTAAACAAGGAATGTTTGAGAAAATTGATTATTTCAGGATGGGAGACATATACCAATTTTCTTATATTGGGCTATACACCTCTATGTATCTGGAAATATTTTTTTTTCTAACTGTGTTTCTTTAGATTTACCTTGTTCCAACTTTTACTTCAGGAAGATTTAGAACTTCCTAACACCGACACAAAATGTTTTAGAAAACATTGAATTTTTCAACAAGACATGCATTTTCAAAAAATAGTTGAATTCTCAACCAAAGCAGATTAATAATCAACCAGACAGTTGAATTTTCAACCCAAAAAGATTAATTCTTTTCGAAAAATGTGATAACTGACATTTCAACCAAAAAAGGTTTTAAATTAGAAACTTTAGAATTCAACTAAAACAGACGAATAGCCAACCAAATAGTTATATGTTCAACTAAAAAAGATAAATTTATAACCAAAAATAGAATAGTTAAATTTTCAGTTAAAAAAAAAAATAATTTTCAAAGAAAAACACGAACTTGAAACAAAATAGTTGAATTTTCAAAGAAAAAAATGAATTTTTTAGCAAAGGACTTGAATTCCCAACTAAAAATGATAAATCATCAACAAAACAGATTAATTTCCAACCAAACAGTTGCATTTTTAACCAAAAAAGATGAAATTTCTACAAGCATAGATAAATTTACAAACAAAAAAAAAACGAATTTTCATCAAAAGAGTTGAATTTTCAACCAAGAAAGATTTTTCAGACAATAGAGAAATAAAATGTCAATCAAGATGTTCAATTTTCAAACCAAGAAGGGGAATTCTCTACAAAAAAGTAGAATTTTCAACACGAAAATATGAATTTTCAACAAAAAAGTTAATTTTCAACCAAAAATTGAATAGTTAAATTTTCAGTTCGAAAAATTGATTATAAATCTAAAAAAGCGAATTTTCTACCAAAGAGATGAATCTTCAAATAATAAAATAAATTTTTAACGAAGTATTTCAACTTTCAACAAATTAGTTGCATTTTCAATCAAGAAGATTAATTTTCAACTAAATATATGAACTTTCCTCCAAATACATAGTCGAATTTTCAAATAAAAACGATCAATGATCAGCAAAAAATGGATTATTTAAATTTTCAGTTAAGAAAATTAATTTCAAACTAAAAAAATGAATTTTTAACAAAAGTGTAGAATCTTCAAACCAATAGTAGAATTTTTAACCAAAATAGATGAGCTCATAACAAAAAATATAATAGAAGACTTTAACAAATTAATTTTCAAAGGAAAACATGAATTCTAAACAAAATATGCAGTTAATTCTCAAAAAAAAATTAGCAGAGGAGTTAAATTTTCAAAGAAAGAAATGGCTTTTCAACTAAAATGATGAATCTTCGTCCAAAAAAGAGGAATTTTCAACAAAATAGTTGAATGCTCAAACAAAACAGATTAATCTTTAACCAAACAGTTGCATTTTGAACCAAAAAGATTAAATTTCTACCAAAATAGATGAATTTTCAAATCAAATATACGAACTTTCAACCAACAAAGATTCTTCAGTAAAAAGAAAAAAAATTCAACCACATTTTTGAAGTGTCAAGCTGTTGAAGTTTTGGTTGAGAATTCATCTTTTTTGTTAAAAACTGTATTATTTGGTTGAAGACTTAATTCTTTTGTTCAAAATCCAATTGTTTGTTAAAAACATATAGTTGATTTTTTGGCAAAAATAATTGACTTTACAACAAAACAGTTAAATTTTGAACCGAATCGAATGATTTTCAAATAAAATTATTGAATTTTGAACAAAAAAAAATAAAAATTTCAAATATATAATAGAAATTTTAACCAAAAAGATGAATTCTCAACCAAGTGTTTCTCTAGATTTAAAAAAATGTTTGAAATCTAGGGTGGAGAAAAATTCCAGTGTTCAAGCTATCGAACACTATCTGCCACAATTTGAATAGTGAAAATGAAAAATAGTTTCAAAAGCAATACAATTTATTGATTGTCGTAAAAAAAGACTTGCGAACTACATTTCGAAAGTAACTAAAAAAGTAACGATTTTCATAATTACTGTTACTGAAAAAAAATGTAACTATGTAGTTACCAATTCGTCACTTATTTACAAAAGTAACTTCGTTACCACTATCTTTACCAAACAAAGTAACTAGTTACTTCCCATCACTGGTTTTAGAAAATATAAAAGAAGGAATTTAAAGAGGCAGATCGTTTAGTCGTATCGCTTTTTGACATTATTAAATAATTTTTAAATATATTCACATATCACTTTTTCACTTACTTTCTTTTAAAACTGCTCCTTTATACCTATATTTAAAGCTCCAAATAACTTGGAAAATATTATGATTATTTTTCGATTCTTTGACATCTACTACTTTCATTGAGTTAAAAACTTAAAAAAAATGACAGAACTCAATCTATCGGCACTATGCAAATGTCTCGGAAACCACCGGGAATGACTATATTTTTTTTGTAGAAAAAATATAACGTGTGCTTATGGCTTCTCGAAAACTATTTAATCTACGTTTTATATTCAAAGTTACGCCGGTGACTCGTTCTACAACTGACAGCGTTTCTTTTGCGTTTAAACTTTCGGCAATTTATTCAGGTATATCTTGAATGAATGAATTTTACAAATAAAATAAATGCATAAAATAATATTTAAGTGAACAAATTGTATTCTTATGACTTTTAAACCAGTTACATGAAAGCTAACAATTTCGCATTATGTATAGTTTGAAAATATCGGATAAAACTGATTTTCACAGAATACAGAAATAATATGAACAACAGACTACAACAAAAAATAAACAAATAGTCAGAAATAATCCCAAACGACCCAAACACAGAAATTCTTTATCTCTTCGAATAAACAGAACAGAAACAATCACAATCAATCTGTTTCCACACTTAATAATAATTGTTAATAAACAAATCTATTTCTCGTCTGCGCTTATAAATACCGAAACTCTAATTAGTGGTAACAGCCTTAACTTTTTACATTTCAGGTAAAGCAACGCAATTTTACGAATGTGTGTAACTGAATTCAGGGCTCGGACTCACCTCAGAGATCAAAAATATTGTCAATAGTGGCATGGAATTCTTTTAAATAATAAATTTATAACATAACTCACACGGGCCTAGGATCGACTAGAATGTTTTTTTTTTTTTAATCGCATAGGTTTAGGAATACAGAGTAAAATTTTCAGATGAAGAACTCCAACTTGGAACGCTATACGTATAGGAAAATACCTAATAGCTATGTGTGATACAAGTGCGCAAAATAGGCGATTACCAAATTTCTGATCCCATATGGTAGTTTTCAGCCAAAGTGTATATTTTTTTAAAGACTTTTTTAGAATATTTTTATTTTTCCGGCGTGCAAAATTTTCGCAAAAAAGATGCGTTTCAAATTGCACATGCGCAAAAGATCCTACAGATTTGCAAATTATATTTGCACATATTTTAAACTTAATTTATAGAAGTACTGTTTTGATATTTTCTTATAGTTCGTCGAAATTTTGTATACATCTTCTTAATTCAATTTCGTATACCATGGTTGCTGTAGAATTTACATTTAAACCTCACGCTGAAAGTTCCATTCCCGAAAAATGAGAAAATCTTTTAAAATTCATACTTTACTAATTCTAATAAAATTAATCTATTTCTCCTAGAAACGATAATTTAATTTTGAAGTGTTTTTAAATCCTAGAAATTTTTACATACTTTGAATTATTAAAAAATAAGTTGGCCTACAATTTTACAGACGCCCATATCTAAATTATTCTTCAATGAAATGATTGATTCACGTCTAAAATATTTCTTTCTAAAATTGTAAACTCATCAGCTCGCATTATTTTCAAATGAGACAAGTTTATAGTTGACATGCATTTCGAAATTAACTTGTCTAAATTACATTTTTTTTATTAAATTAAAGGTTTTTTTAATTTAGAATAATTTCTAGGTTCTACTTTTTTGTAAAGTTTACTTCTTGCAAAGTCAAAAAATTTCAATTTTCTGTTCCGTTTAATTTCATCTTCATTCTTTTCCAAACACGAATCTTTTCTATTTGAATTCTTGTTAATTGGTAAGGATTTCTAATTAGAACTATTTTCAAAAAAGAAAACTTTGAAATTATTAATATTAATAAATTATGAATGGCCAACGGCCATACCACGCTGAAAAACCCAGTTCTCGTCAGATCACTGAAGTTAAGCAGCGTTGGACGCGGTTAGTACTTGGATGGGTGACCATTCAAGAATACTGACATGAGTGCTGTTGGCACATCGTGGGTGTGGTGAGCCCACACTTGTAGTTATTTATAACTACAAGAAAAACCTAGAAACACTACCCGAATCGGGTAGTGTCACGCCTACCCTGAAAGGGAAATGGTTTAATGGTATATATATATATGAATGCTTTTATTTCGCGTTGTTTATTCTTGAAGCCATTTGCATTCAACTATTGTTAAATTTGAAACTTGTTTATTTTTAAATTTTTAAATTCTAAGCTTTTCTAATTTTTAACGCTTCTAATTTGGTATTTTTTACTCTTGATTGTGATTAAATCAAACTTAAATTAAACTTAATTATACTTTGCAACAGTACGATTGAAATATGAATTTGTTCACTTTTTAATAATCGAATTTGAATTTATTCGATTCTGGACGTTTCCGACTTTAAAATATTCGACCAATAAGTGTATGCTTGTTGATAACATGCTATTTTAGCCAATCATGGAAGAATTTTGAAAATATTTTTAAACGGTAGTGTTAAGAATTAGTGGTATTAGCAGCAAATTACGAGAAAATAGTGGCATCGCTTAAAAAAAGTGTCAAATATTGCCAATACTGGCGTGAGTACGAGCCCTGCTCTCCCAGGCCTCACAATCCCTATGGACACAGTTCACGCTCACAGGATACTTTTTTCGCCCTTAAGGGGTAACAAATTCAGGACAAATTCATGAGACTTCAAAACAATTTAAGTTAAAATTCAAAATAATTCTAATTAACGGAAAAAACTTTAAAAATCAAAAAAATTTCATTGATTTTCGTAAAATTGGAATTAATTTAGAGGAATTCCAGGTAAAAAAGGAGAATTCAATGAAATTCAGAAAAATTCAAGGTGAATTAAAAAAAATCAATTGAATTGAAAACAATTTACAAATATGAAAAAATTTCATGAATTCAGTAACTTTTAAATAAGCTTAGAAAAATGCAAGGGAATTCAAAAGAATTTATTGAAATGCCTAAGAATCCAAGGTGACGTTAAAAGAATTTAGGATCAATTAAATAAAAACTTTTAAACATCAAAAAAAAATTTATTGAATTAAATAGAATTGAGTGAATTTAGAAGAACCCAAGTAAATTAAAAAAATTCATTAAAATTCCAAAAAATTTAAAAGAAATCAGGGTGAATTAAAAAAAAATCTCTTGAAATCTTTAAAAAGCCCAACTAATTTCTAACCAAAGAAGTTACTAATGACTACAGAACGATTCAACTTAAATTCAAAAGAATTAAAATCAATTTGGAAAACAAATTTAAATCGAAAAAATGCCATTGATTACAATAAAATTTTAGTGAATTCAGAGAAATTTAAGGGAAATTAGAAGAATTAGATGAAATTCATACCAAATCCACCTGAATTAAAAAAGTAATCAAGTGCATTGAAAACAATTCAAAAATATCAAAAAATGTGCTGAACTGAGTAGAATTGAGTGAATTTAGAAGAATTTAAAATAATTTAAAAGAATTCAGGATAAATTAATAAGAATTCAGGGCGAATTCCAAGTGAATTGCAAAAAATATTTGAAAATCTCTTCAAATCTCTAAAACCCTACGAAATCCCTCAATTCCTGTGAAAAATTCTTTAAAATCCAATAAAATATTAAAATCCCTTACAATTATTAAAACCCTTTGAAATCCCTTGGAATTGTTTAAATCTCTTGAAAATACCTTGGAATCTTTTAAAATGCCCTAAAATATTTCAAACTTTTCGAATCCCTTAAAACTATTGAAATAAATAAAAAATTTCTGGGAATCATTTTCCTAAAATATTTCGAATCCTTTGATATCTTTTGAAATCTCTTGAAACTTTTTAAAGTCCTTTGAAAATGCCTGGGAATCTTTTTCAATACCCTTAAATATTTCAAATCTTTTGAAATCCCATTAAATTACTGAAATCAATTAAACATTTCTTTGTAATCTTTTAAAATAACCTAAAATATTTAAAATACTTTAAAATATTTTTCAAATTTTTAAAACTCTTGAAAATGCCAAGGAATTTGAAAAAAAAATAATTTCAAATATTTCAAATCCTTTTATCACTTTATCAATTGATCCTCAGGATCAATTAAATAAAATTTTTTTTAAATTAAAAAAAATCAAATTGATTGAATTTAGAAAAATTCAAGTGAATTCATAAAATTCAAGAGAATGCCAAAGAATTGAGGATAAATGAATAAGAATTCAGGGTGAATTCCAAATCTCTTCAAATTTTTAAAACCCTACAAAATACCTCACTTCTCGTGAATAAATTCTTTAAAATTCACTAAAATATAAAATCCTGTGAAATTCTATGATGCCATTTCCTGTGAAATCTTTTGAAATATCTTAAAACCTTATAGGTCCTGTAAAATAGTTCCATATCTTCCGAAATTCTAGAAAATTCTTTATCGTAAAATATTTGAAACGCTTTAAAACCCCCTCAAGTTATTGAAATTAATAAAAAAAAATTCCTTGTGAATCTTTTAAAATTCTCTAAATTATTTCAAATTAAAAGCTCTTGAAAATGCCTTAAAAGTTTTAGAAATACCCTAAAATCTTACAAATCTCTTCACATTATTGAAATATATTATAAATTTCTCGGAATCTTTAAAAATACCCTGAAATATTTCAAAAGAATTCAAGACAATTCAGAAATAGGTATAGACCAGAATTGAATAGTGATTAACCCTCGATTTAATTTATTGAAAGAAAAGTGATATTATTAAAAGTTACACTATGGGCTATCATAAAATTCAAGAGAATGCCAAAGAATTGAGGATAAATGAATAAGAATTATGAGTGGCTATCCACCTAGAAACACTACCCGAATCGGGTAGTGTCACGCCTACCCTGAAAGGGAAATGGCTTAATGGCATTCTACTACTACTACACTATGGGCTGCACATAGTGTACCATAGGGACCAAATCTTGAAAATAAGGTACTTTAGGGACCTTAACGGTACATAGGGTACAATAGGGAACATAGGGACACAGTCTGTGAGGCCTGCTCTCCGTAAAATTACCGAAGAAATTGAGCGGTTGGGTGCAATAACAGCCTACTTGTATTTTCAGAAGACACTCGTTTTCATTTGTTTTACACATACCTTCAAAAAGAACGAATGAAAAACAAGAGTGACTTCTAAAAATGCAAATAGGTTGGGATTACATCCAACCGCTCAATTGCTAACAGTGTGTCTTATTAGTAGTCGGTATTTCAAAAAACAATCTCGCATCACTGAAAAAAATAGTTGGTTAAAACATCAAATACAACCAATATTTTCAGTTTCCAAACTCACCATTGTGGACCAACTTATGAGCCTTCAAGCTGTTGGATTGAGTGAATCTCGCCTGACAGATGTCGCACTCGTAGGGCTTTTCGCCGGTATGGATTCGCAAGTGTCGCTTCAATTTGAAAGTATCTGGACTCGCATAGGTACAATGTGGACACTGAAAAAAGACAGAAAATCATAAGGGATCGTCCATAAATTACGTAAGACGTTTTTCTTTTGTTTAAATAAAGACGAGAATAAAATTGATGTGAAGTTGAAAAGGACACAGCGATATAAACAAAAGAAAAACGTCTTACGTAATATATGGACGATCCCTAAGCTCTAATCCTAGACTGAAAGATATACTCAGGCCTCGGACTCAATTCAGAGATCAAAAATAGTGTAAATAGTGTCCTTAAATTTTTCAAGCATTAAACTAATATTAATGGAAATAAAGAATAGAAGAATTTAAAAGTGTATAGTCCAAAATCAAAAATCGTGCAATCGATAATTAACCTGATTTTTTAAGGACAATTTCAAGTTTTCGAACATAATATTTTTTAAATGTTAAAAATGAACTTTTTTATTTTAAATGTTATTCTTTAGTCTATAAATTTTCAAAATTCCTATTTATTTATCGCAGGCCTCACAGTCTTTCCCATTTTTCTCATTTTCCCACTTAAATGCGAACTGAATTAATAGAATCCAATCAGAAAATACAACCATTTTTGGTTGAAAGTTCAATCTTTTCATTTGAAAAAACTACTATTAAATTTTTTGTTAAGAATTCATCTTATTGGGTTAAAATTTTTATATTTTGTTAAACATTCAACAATTTTGTTAAAAAGTCATACTTATTGGTTGAAAATTCAACTGTTTTGTAGAAACGTCGTATTTTTGGCTCGAAAATTCAACAGTTTGGTAGAAAATTAATTTTTTTTGATTAAAAATGCAACTGTTTGGTTGAAAATAATTCTTTTTCAGTTGAAAAATGAACTTTTTTGTTAAAAATTCCACTGATTTGTAGAAAAAATCGTATTCTTGACTCAAAATTTCCACAAATTCGTAGAAAATTTAACTAAATGGTTGAAAATGTATGTACTTTGTTGAAAATTTTCCTTTGTTGGTTAAATCAAACTGATTTTATTTTTAATTAAAATCTTTAAAATTTTATTATTTGGTTCAAAATTGAATTATTTTGTTGAACATTCAACAATTTTGTTGAAACGTCATACTTCTTGGTTGAAAATTCAACTGATTTGTAGAAAATTCAACAATTTGGTAGAAAATTTAACTATTTGGTTGAGAATTCATCTTTTTTGGAAGAAAATCCATTTTTTGTTGTTAAAAACGTAACTGTTTGGTTGACAATTAATATGTTTTAGTAGTTTTAGATGAGGATTCAAGTATTTTGTTAAAAATTCGTCTTTGTTGGTTAATTGCAACTGTTGTTTATTTTCAATTAAAATCTTTTTTTTTGTTGTTGAAATATTAACTATTACATTTTTCCTTCGAAATTCATCTTATTAGGTTGAAAATTCATCTTATTAGGTTGAAAATTCAACTCCTTGGTTGAAAGACGAAGTACTTTCTTAAAAGTTCATTTTTTTTATTGAAGATTCATAATTTCAGTTAAAAATTCGCGTTCTTTTTTTGGTTAAAAATTAATTTTTTAAACTGAAAATTTAACTATTTTGTTGAAAATAACTTCTTCGTTAAAAAATTATATTTTCGGATTGCAAATTCAACTGTTTTATAGTAAACACCTCTTTTTAGCTTGAGAATTCAACAATTTGGTAGAAAATTTAACTATTTGATACAAAATTAAACTGTTTTGTAGAAAATTCTTTTTTTTTTTAATTGATAATTAATTCTCTTGAAAGAAAATTTAACAATAAATTACAAACAAAATTACAGGAAAGCAAAACTTTTTTCTATTATTCTGACGAATTTTGTACTTATTTGTATTTTATTGTAAATTGTTGTATTTTATTGAAGTTGTAATTTCCTACAAGAATTTACGAAAAAAGTACGACAAAAATCTACAGGAATTTACAGGTTTTTCAGCCAAAAAGTTGTTCTTTTTCGACCTGCGATGACAAATATTTAGAATATTGCAATGAGATAATTTTAAATTAAGATGTGCACATAATCGCTATTAAAAAAAAAAGCTTTTATGTTGAAACTTTAAAGGAATGGTAGAATATTAAAAGACAATAATGAATAATCGTTATTAAACAACAAAAACCTTAAATTTGGAGTTTTTTTTTCAAATATATAGCAATCTATTGGACACCGTAGATGTCATTTAAAATTATGTCTTTGTAATGTTCTCAATATTTCTCATCCTAGGTCGAAAAAGAACAACTTTTTGACTGCAAATAAAAATTGAACACTTGAGAAAGAATTTATCATGGTCATTAAAATTAAAAAATTCATACTTTTAAAACTTTAAATTTGTTCATTTAAAGTAATCAAAACTAAAATGCCAATTAAAACACTCAAAGTGGAATACTTTTGAATTTTGACCTTTTAAAATTAAAGCTTAAAATTTTTTAATTCAAACAATCAATAATTTACGCGTATAAAATGGAAGCTTTTAACACTTTTCAATTGAAAAATTGTTAATTAAAAACCGTTAAACTGCGAAATTTTAAATTTTTAACTTCAATTGGATCAATTCTTTCTCAATTGTTCAATGTTTATTTTTTCAGTCAAAAAGTTGTTCTTTTTCGACCTAGGATGACAAATATTGAGAACACTGCAAAGAAATAATTTTAAATTACATATATGGTGTCCAATCGATTGCTATATACTTGAAATGAAACTCCAAACGTTAGGATTTTGTTGTTTAATAACGATTATTCATTATTTCCTTTTAATATTCTACCATTCCATTAAAGTTTAGACATAGAAGCTATTTTTTAATAGTGATCATGTACACATCATAATATAAAATTATCTCATTGCAACATGTCGAAAAAGAACAACTTTTTGGCTGCAAAACCTGTAAATTCCCGTAAATTCTTGTAGTTGCACTTTATTCGTAAATTCTTGTAGGAAATTAAAACTCCAATAAAATACAATATACAATGAAATACAAAAAAAGTACCCAATTCGACAGAATAATAGAACAAAGTTGTACTCTCCTGTAATTTTGGTTGTAATTTATTTGTAGGTTCCTGCAAACATTGTTTTAGTTTTTTGGACATTTTTTTTTAAATTGTCCACCAGGGATCGCTCAAAAAGTGTCAGTCTCAATAGTGTGGTGAGTCCGAGGCCAGTATATTAAATTTTTTGAAAAGGATATAAGAAAAAGAATGATAACGCGTAAGAGGCAACCTCGTAAGGACGTTCTCCCGTGTGTATGCGCATGTGACTGCGCAACTTGTTCTTCTCGACACTAGCATAATCACAAATCGTGCACTTGTGCGGCTTATCGTTGGTGTGCTTATATCGCGTATGTCGCACCAGTTCACCTGCATGTGAAAAAAGAAACAAGTAAGCAAACGTACCTGATAAGGTCGTTCTCCTGTGTGGCAGCGAATATGTCGCTTCAGTTTGGACAGCTCTACAGACGCGTAATCACACTCGTGGCATTTGTGTGGCTTTTCATGAGTGTGTCTGTACCGAACATGTCTTACAAGCTCACCTGTAACCAAACAAATTCACGATGTTCAAAAGTTCCTGGTCGATGAGAATGAGAAGATTTGACTATATGCTTTTAACTGTATCAATATACATTTCTTAAAAGTCTCACATTAGTAACTGTTACGGGAAAAGGATTAATCTATATTCCACCTTTCATTATTTTTCATGAAACAAAGAATGCAATAGCTGAATTAACATACCATCAACGTATTTTCGGATTGAGAGTACAAAACATTAAGCATTTCAAAATGAACTAAGATCAAATTTCAACCAATAACCCAACTTTACTTAAAACGATATTTTCTCTTAAAACGATATTTTCTCTTAAAACGATATTTTCTCTTTAAACTACAAACGGTGCCAATACTATTGATGTCAGTAAAACATCTTCTACTTCCATCGATAAATAAAAATGGTTTATTAAAAAAAGAAAAAAACTAATTACAAATTTAAACATATTAAGCAAGAAACAAAATATTTAATCAAAGCAAAACATGTCGGTACATACAACACATGCAGTTACACAAAGTCACAAGTGAAAACGGTCATGATTTTAACTAAACTAAAGGGTTCAGCATTTTAAAAACCTTTTCGAAAATGAAAATAATCTATCAAACATAAGAATTTTAAAATCGAACCCTTGAATTGAATAATTAAATAATTGAAACTGAATCGTTTCATTCAAGTAATATTAATTCCTTCCATGCTCACTCTTTAGACAATTTATTCTTTGCGTTTATATAACACAATTTGAATTTCAAGTTCAACTTAAAATTAAATTGAATACATTTATATACGAGAACTGCAGGGCTTAGAAATAATAGTTTACTTACCGGACGTAGTAAATGCACTGTCACAGAACTTGCAATGATGAGGTTTGGTCCCTGTGTGAGTATTGACATGATTTTGAAGCGAAGCCAAAGTCTTAAAACCTCTCTCGCATACGCTACATTTGTGAGGTCTTTCCTCAGAATGGGACTTCATATGACGCGACAACAGGTACCTGTTCGGAATTATTAAAAAAATAACATCATTTTCAAACAAGAAAGAAAAATGTCTATTAAAATAGGTTGAGTTGAAACTGAGGGGTTGATCAATCTCGAAATCTGGTGTACAAGCCTTCGTGAAATCTTTTAAAATCAATAATATCAGTAAAATCATTAAATTTATTGAAATATTTCATGTAATCTTTGACAGTTTTGCGAAATGTGTTAAATTCTTCTGAAATCCTTTGAAACCTTTATAATGTTTGAACTCTTTATGAAACCTTTTGCGCAATCTTGGACATATTTGTGGAATCCTTGAAAATATTTTGAGATCGTTGTGAAATCTCATAAATATTTGTGAAACCTTCAAAATATATTTAAATGTTTTGAAATCTTGTATGCAATCTTTAAAATTTTTCTGGTATCTTTTGAATCCTTCTGAAATTCTTTTAAACCTTTAAAATCTTTGAACTCTTTATGAAATCTTGGAATTTTTTTGTGAAATCCTGTGAAATCTGTTGAGATCTTTGTAAAATCTTATAAATCTTTGTGAAACCTTTCAAATCTTGTTCAATGTTTTGAAATCTTTGTCTAGTCTGTGAAATCTTTCTAAAACTTTTGTGAAATCTTGGAAATTGTTGTGAAATCTTCTGAAACTTCTGCGAAATTGAACAACAAATTTGTGAAATATTTGTACAATCTTAGAAATCTTTTGAAATCCTTTAAAATCTTTGAACTATTTGTGAAATCTTTTCGAACGTTTTGAAATTTTTTGTGAAATCTTTGAAAATATTTGTGACATCTATGAAAGCTTATAAAACGTTTGAAACCTTTTAGAATCTTTGAACTCTGTAAAATCTTCGAAATCTTTTGAAATCCTTTAGAATCGTTGCACTCTTTTTGAAATCTTTTGACATTTTTTGAAATATTTGTGATATATTTTTATGTAACCCTTGAAATTTTCGTGAAATCGTTTAAAATCCTTTAGAATCGTTGAACTTTTTGTGAAATCATTTGAAACCCTTTAAAATCTTTTGAGATCTTTATGAAATATTATAAATCTTTGTGAAACCTTTAAAATCTTTGAAAATGTTTTTAAATCTTTGTTAAGTCTTTGAAATCTTTCTGAAACATTTGCGAAATCTTTGAAATTTATGTGAAATATTTTGAGATCTTTTTTCAATTTTTGTAAAAATTTTAAAACTTTTGCTAAATCTTTGAAATTTTTTGAGATCTTTGTGAAATCTTTGAAATTTTCTTAAATTTCTGCGAAATTTTGGTAAAATCTTTTGAAATCTTAGTAAAATCTTAGAAATCTTTTGAAATTCTTCAGAATATTTGAACTCTTTGAGAAATCTTTGAAATTTTTTAACTTTGTGAAAATTGCTGAAATATTTGTGATGCTTTTAGAATCTTCTGAAACGTTTGAAATCCTTTAGAATCTATTAACTCTTTGTAAAATATTTTTTTATTTTTTGCGGAATCTTTGAACTATTTTTTGAAATTTTGTAAAATCTTTTTAAATCCTTCAATAACTTTGGAAGTCTTTGAAATTATTGGAATCTTTGAAATCCTTCAGAATCGTTAAGCTCTTTGTGAAATCTTTTAGATCCTTCTGAAATCCTTAAAATTCTTATAAATTTTGGTTCAACCTTTAAAATCTTTTTAAATGTTTTCAAATCTTTGTAAAGTCTTTGAAATTTGTATGAACTGTTTTGAAATACTTTGAAATCCTTTAGAATTTTTGAACTCTTTGTGAAATTTTTTGCAATTTTTGTGAAATATTTTAAATCTTCTGCAAATTTTTAAAATTTGTTGTGAAATCTTTCGAAATTTTTACGAAATCTCTTAATCTTTTTAACTCTTTATGAAATGTTTCGAAATATTTGTGATATCTTTGAAATATTAGGAAACATTTGAAATCCTTTGGAATCTTTGTAAAATCTTTTGAAATCCTTCAAAAATTTTGTGAACTGTTTCGAAATTTTTGCGAAACCTTTGAAATTTTCGTAAAAACTTTAAACTCTTTGTGAAATACATATTTTTAAAATGTTTAAAATCTTTTGAAATGTGTGCGAAATATTTAAAATTGTTGTGAATCTTTTTAAATCCTTCAAAATCTTTGGAAATGTTTGTGAAATCATCAGAATCTTTGAAATCCTTTAGAATCATTGAACTCGTTGTGATATTTTTTGAATCTTCTGAAAATTTTGCGAAAATTTTGTGAAATCTTTTGAGACCCTTCAAAACTTTGGAAATCTTTGTGAAATCATTGGAATCTTTGAAATTTTTTCAAAATCTTTAAAATTTGTGTAAAATCTTTAAACTCGTTGTGAAATATTAGACATCTTTGAATCTGGTGTACACTGACTAGTCGAGTGGTGAACGCCTCGGTTGAAACTATTTCAGACTATTGATCAAATAATAAATATATACCGTTTAGGACTAGTGTAGTTGCAGTAGTTACACATGTGAGCCTGAGTCACAGTTTGCGACTTTCTGGGGATGTACTTGATGATTTTGGTCTTATCATCCTCTGCCTCGGATTCAACGGGAACTTCATTATCTTCGTTATCCTCGAAATCATAAACTGTGAGGTCTTGTTCCCCATCTCCTTCTTCACCCTCGCCTCCTTCGCCACTCTTAATTCTCTTCGGCTTCTCGTCTCCTTCGGGCTGTTGTACTATTAGTACATAACTCACTTCACCAGGATTAGTATCCGAAGGAACAATTGTTACTGTCTGATACGCATCTCCGGAATTTATTACAACTTGATTACCTGTACCATTCCCAGTTTGACCCTAAAAGTTATACAGTAATTAGAAATGGAATCAGAATAGGTAAATCAATACAAATAAATAATTAAGTTGTCTTTTAAATTACATCATCTTCTGTTTCAACTTGATCAAGCTCCTCGATCTCTTGATACTGATCTTCTTGTGCAGTGTCTCCTTCGGTCTGGCCATCTGGATCTTCGACTTCCTGTATTTGGACTTGGGTCATAACAGGCGCATCTTCACCACTGGCTTGATAGTAATACTGTCCTGACTGATCAACAAAGTAGGTTCCACCTTCTTCGCCACCAGAAAGACCTTCGACTTGTTGCACTGTACATTGAATTTCCTTCTTAATTTTATACTAATCAATTGGTGAATTAAGGCAAAGTAAAAATAAATTATTGACGAACGTACGCTGAACATGTTGAAACTGTTCTCCCTGACCACCTTCAATTTCTTTGTTAAAAGTCTCAAGGTAGGTCTGAATTTCCGTTACAGACTCCTGCCCTCCTTCCAGTTTTATAGTTGCCACGTTAGTTGTCATCTTGGCGTGACTAAATCATGTAACTTCAGGATTTATAAAGGTTTACCTGAAAATGAAAAGAAATTATGATTTAGGTTGGTCCACTGAATTTAAAAACCAATAACGTTAAAGTTCAGAACTATATTTTATTTTTAGTTTAAAGAAAATTATTGACTAACTACAATATGTAAGTGTATATACTATATACACAATTAACTCTCTTAAAAGAAGTGCTTTATGTCATTTTTCGGTAAAAGTTTGAAATGCGTTGCGTTTTGTTGAAATAAAAATAAAAATCTGTCCCTGATAAAAATTTCCTGGATTAATATTTATAATAGCGAAATCATGAAATGCACAGAAGAATATAATGATTCTGTCCGTCCAGACACTTCACAATAAATATTGAAAAAAGGCGATAAAGTAATTAAAAATGCGAAATTAAAATATCCGCAAGTTTATCAGCGTAGCATTTGTATAACACCAAGCATCAACTTGAGATTGCGAAAGGTAAATACGGGCTGAGAATGCATAAAGATTAATCACGATGTTAATTGTTATTGTACTTTTTCCTGCATTCCTTTCAATTAAACAAGTATTACTTCATCATCCAAAATGTAAAAAAAGCTATTTCCACCTTTTAAAGTATTGGACCAATTTGAATAAAAGATTATTCAAATAGAACACCACAAAATATGAGTAAACGAACAAAACGTGATAAATCCATTTTTTTGAAAAAATTGAGATGATTGTTTCTGTATATAAACTCTTTTCAAAAGTTATGAATATTTTTCAATATTCATAACTTATAATATCTTATATCTTTGTATTTGAAGAGCAGAGTTATGATCAAAGAAGGTCTTCAGGAGAGCGAGCTTATCACGTTCGTAAAACATCCGGTGCCTAAGCACAGTCACTAAAGTTGTAGCCTAAACGAACTCTTAAAACTTAAATTTTTGTCATTTGAAGTAATCAAAACTAAACTGCAAATTAAAACAATTCAAGTGAAAATCTTTTGAATTTAAAGCTTTTAAAATTGAAGCTTAACAAATTTTTCGTTCAGAAATTTCAAATTGAAACGCTCAATACTGTACACCTATAAAATGGAAGCTATTAACACTTCCTAATTGAGCAATTTTAAACTATAAATGCCATTAAACTGACAAACTTAAACTTTTAATAAATTGAATAGTTCCAAGATTTCTGGTTAAAAAATATAAAATCACGCTACCATTTTCAATGCTCTAAATTAAAACTTATCTTCCCTTTCAATCCTTCCCCGTCCCTTCCTATTCGGCACAAAACTGAAAATAAAAAGATCCCCCCTTTCATCTGAATTCCTGATCCAATTTAAAGCAAAACTGAAAACAAAATTTTCTCCCTTCCAACTCAATAAAAATGTTTAAAATAAAAAATATCCGTCTTCCAATTCAGCAAAAAAATTTAAATAAAAAATTCTTTCCTTAAACTCGATAAAAATGTTGAAAAGAAAAAAATGACCTTTTTCAATTCAGATATAAAAAAAATCAAACTTTCATCCCTTCCAAATCAATACAAATTATACAAACAAAAAAGTGATTCTGCCAATTCACAAAAAACGAAAACACAAAATTTCATCCCCTCCAACTCAATAAAAATATTAAAGATAAAAAATGATCCTTCTTCCAATTCATAAAATATTGAAAACCAAAATTTCCGCCTATCAATTCGATATTTTTTTAGATCCTTTTAAGGTATTATACGGATGAAATTATTTTCTGAGAATTTTTTTTCAAATTGGGACTGTAGATTTATTACAGTCTTATCTAAAGTTTGGTACCATTTCGAAGTTGAGATAAGTAAAATCAAAAATCGCATCTTAGGCATGTAAAGCCTATCCTGAAAGTATGAAGTAACAGAGAGATCCGATAGGTTAGACACTTCCACACGCATTCCGATTTTAGTTCTCAAATTCATTAATTTATATTTACAGATGATCAACTTAAAACTTTTTTATCCAAAACTTTTCAAATTCAAACGATTTTAATTTTATTTGTTTAAGACTTAAAAACTGCATTATAAATATCTTTAAATTGAAAAGGTAGGCTTAAAAATGAAAATCTAAAATGGAAAAAATTTATAAATTTGTCAAATTTCCTGACAAAAAATACATTCACGGTTTAAAAAAATTCCCGGTTTCCCGGCCAGTGCCCACCCTGTGACAGTATTAATTTAAAAAGATTTTTTTGCATTTCTTTTATTTAACAGCCTGACGACCTATAATATCCCATTTCAACTTTCTTTTTCATCAATGGATTTCAAGCTACAACATATCCTTAAATACTGAGAAATGAACTACAGTGGATTTATCATGCTTTGTTCGCTTACTCCTCATATAATTCAAAAACAACTAGTAATGAAATGGATTTGAAAATGTACAATTTAATTACATAAAAAACATGAAAAATAATATAAATTTTATCATAATAATATGTTGAATCTGTAACATCAATTTAACTAAAAAAAGAATGTTCAACATAATAATTAAATTTTCAACAAAAGAAATGCATTTTTAACTAACATGATGAATCTGCAACCAAAAAAATAGATGAAATTTTAACCAAATAGTTTAATTTTCAAACCAAAAGATAAATTTTCTACAAAACAATGTTCAACCAAAGAAAAACACGAATTTTCGACAAAATAAGTTAATTTTCAAACAAAGCAATTACTTTTTCACCAAAAGGATGTTTCAACTAATAAGATTATTTTTCTACCAAAGATGAATTTTCAACAAAATAGTTGGATTTTGAGCTAAAACAGATAAATTTGCAACTTAAAATAGAATAGATAAATTAAAAAAAAAATCGTTTTCAATCAAATAAAATAAAACATTCAACGAAATAGTTACATTTTTCGCCAAACAAAATTCGTTAACTTTCCTTGACTTTTCTCTGGTCAATTGTTAATTTTTTCTGACCTTTATAAATTTTTCTTTCAAGTTAAATTTTCAAACGAAAGAAATTAATGTTCAACGAGAAAAATACATTTTTAAGTAATAAGATTAATCTTTAACATACAAAAAATGAATTTTCAACCAAAAAGTTTAATTTTCTACCAAAAAAGACGAATTTTCAACTAAAAAAGATCCATTTTCAACCCAAAAGAGGAATAGTATATTTACATACTATAATGATGAACCTTCAATAAAAAATGAATTTTGAACATAATAGATTAATTTTCTAACATAAACATTAATTTTCTACCACAAAAGACGAATTTTCAACAAAATACATGCATTTTCAACGAAAAAAGATAGCCTTTGAACCCAAAAAATGGAAGTTATATTTTCAGTAAACCAGACAAAAACCATTTTCAATAAAATAGTTCAATTTTTAATTAAAGAAATTAATATTCAATAAAATACATGAATTTTCAACTAAAAACAGATACATTTGCAACCAAAAAAGGAATTAGTTATATTTTTAGCCAAAAAAGATGACATTTCTACGACAACAGATGAATTTTTAAACTAAAAAGACGAATTTTCAACCAAGAAAGATTTTTCAGTCAATAAAGAAAAAAAATATCAAAAAGTTTGAATTTTATTGCCCAAAAGGCAAATTTTCTACAAAGCAATTGAATTTTCAAACCAAAAATATGAATTTCCAACAAACAAATTAATATTAGACCAAATAGCTGAATTTTCAACCCAAAGATGAATTTTCAACAAAACAGTTGAATTTTCAGTCAAAAAGATTGACTTTTTTGTTTTTAACAATACTGTTGAATTTTGAACAAAATAATAAAATTGCATGTTCATTTCCTAAGTTTATAAATTATACAAATATGTTTTTCGAGGTCAGAATTTTTATTTAAATAATTGAGTGCAATATGCTTCCGTACAATATGTTAATCATTTTTTATACTTTTTAGAAATTCCAGTTTTTTTAGGCAGTACGATATTTTCCTTTCTTTTTAAATATTAGTAAATTTCCACACATTTCAAGTTTTTGAAATCGAGTATTTCGTAATCATCAGATTTAATATTTCTTTTTTTTTAACAAAATATAAAAATGCTGAAGTATATTATTATATAATTAATAGTCACAATATACTGTAAAGGTACAATAAAAAGTGTTTCGTACATATATTTTTCATAATTCTGTTAATGAGTCAAAGCAGAACTGTGCCTGTTATCACTCAGATGCCGATAACAATCACAGGGTCGCGTGTGCTACGTCAACAAAAAAAAAACTGAAAATCAATCACAGCGTTCACTACCTCCTGAAGTTCCGCAAACCACTTAGAGTCAATTACCTTAATTACACTTCATTTTTGACAAGAGTCGAGGAAAAGTAGAATAGTAGAGAAAATCAATATTGCAAGAACGATATATGAGTATACGGAAAAAAATTTCCGGAAGGAAAGCTCTGCATTAGAACCTGGGGAATAACTTCCCGGAGAAGTTCATCGCGTTTGCCCGGTAAATCGCGATACATATTATTATTATTACTTTATTGACTTCAAGCTGATAGCCAGAACGAAGGGCCAGAAGTGAGTCAGAAGTGGGCTCTTGGCCTTCCCTGCGAGGTTCTAGATATTTTTCGGAGAATCAAACCCCAAAAAGTGGAACCAATTTTAGATTGTAGACTTTCCAGAAATTAGAATAAAGTAGGGAAAATCGCGGTAAAAAGACCCGCGTGATGTTGACATACGTCGCCATGAAACAGACGGCGAAGGCGAAGCGAGGAAAGACGCCATGGCCGGGATAAAAGTTCCAGGTGCAGTATCATGACGAGAGCGGGGAGTCCGGGCGTCGACCAGGAAGCTCGGTTGCGGGAATTCTCATAAACCTCGTTGCCCTAGAAGCCGCGCATTCTGTCGGGGAGCTTTTAAGACAACGAGGGTGCTTTCGACTTCAGGACACAGGGGGCATTAACGACAAAAATTTCAGAAAATTATCACTGTCGGCGCTGTCATCAATATGGAGGGCGCAACTAAAGAGGCAAAGAGCTAGGTCCGTCCCGCTGTAAGATGTGTAAAACTTACCAGCTTTTTCTCGTCCACGATGCTTCTGGGATGCTCGGATGGCGCCGAAACCACCGCGATTCTCCAAAATTTAATTTGCCCCACGTTTTCCTAACATTTAAGGCACACCCGTGCCCGATAATGTGAAATTATTTCGCTTTATCTCGTAACTCGGAATTCTTCGCGTGAGGGCGTTGTGTAAGAACCAGCGACAACACAAATGGCTGATCGAACGGCGACAGGGCGAAAGTTTGAATGCTGCGCAGTCGCGTCTGCGCACTGAGGCGCGAAATATGACCCACGTGAGTGTATGTATGTGTTCCAAAAGCAGGTCCGTAGTTGCGCAAAGAACTTGTTCCAAAAAATATGAGGACTCTGTTTGTGAGCAGAGAGCACTGGTAAGAGTTCAATCAAAGAAGATTAATTTCGGCAGGATAATTGCGTCCACAGAAGTGTATTTCGTCAATGGGAGTGTATTTATTAATCAAAATGTTGAGTTGTAAAAGTATGTGCCTGGTATGTGTTCTGGGGGGCAATGTACACCACTTCGGCCATTATTGGATATTTCAGCTTGCGTGGGGGGAAATCCAATATGTCTGCACGCCGAGGGTCAAACAATAATACCAATTGCATGGGAAAAAACTTAATTTTTTTTAATAACCTGGAAAAAAATTGTTATTCGCCAGAAGTGTATTTGGACATTATTTTTTATTTTTCAATAGCAATTAAATGAAATAATGAAGTCAATCAAAATTTTTTTTCACTTTTTCATTATTCAATTAAATATCCAAATACACTTATGGTAACCAATCATTTTTTTCCAAGTTATAAAAAATATTAAGTGTCGCTCAAAAACGTCAAAAATTATTGCCCAAATGCACAGTGGGCCAAAAAAATGTCCATGGACAAATTGATTTTTATAGAAGAAAATTATTATCCGATTTGAACGTTCTTTTTCAAAAATGAAATCTAATCAAATTCCACATCAAACTGTCATAGCCGATTTTTCAAAAAAGTTGTAACTGTTTTTTTTATTATTTAATAACAAAAAAGTAATAAAAACATGCTTGACTTTTGAAGAGTATACTGTTTTTCGAGAAATACTTGGATTCATTTTCAGATCCTTAGGATCAGTGAAGCAACTATCCAAAAAAGTTTTCCAGTAGCAACGCAGATGTTTGAAAATTCAATGAATTTGTTATAAAAAAATAAGAGAATGAAAATGGTTTCGTGGGGATTGGCAGCGATTCGTCAGTTGATTCGCACTAAATTTGAACAATTTATGGACATATTCAGTTTTTTAGTTGAATTAATGGAATTAAATCATTAATTTTTTGTTATTTAATTAACCAATTTTATAAACATTTATCTATATCAGGTGTTCTTGATGGAATAAAGAAAGTTTTTTCTACGAAATCATTCCTTTATTACTTGGAAATGGAACTTAAGTATCATATTTGGTTATCCAATAAAATTTGATAATTTTTTAAACAATATTAATTAACAAATACACTGTTTGACTATTTTTGGCCGTACAAACTTCGTTCTTTCAACGCAATCAACTGTAAATAACTAAGCTCTACATTTTTAAATGCATTACGATCACAATAAATAATTGTTATTATTTAAACAAATTTTTATCATGTTATGTATTTATAAATAAAATTCCGCTTTTTCGCAGTATTAACAGCCAATTATTTATCAATGAATCCTTGCCATGAATCGATAACATTTGCTCATTGTTTGAACAAACTTAATTAACAAGTGATTTATTCGCCTATTTTTTAAAGTTTAAACTTTGTTCTTTTAACGTAATCAATTGCTGATAACAAGCTTTTTAACTTTCTTTAGACGCATTCGAAAACGTTCCACTATTGGTATTATTATTAACAATGTTATAAACAAATTTTTTGCGTTCAATGCATTTGTAAACTAAAAATAACGTTGTTTTTGCGAAATCCATTGAAAATTACTTAGCAATAATTGCTTGCTATCAGTTAATAACAACTGATGATTTTCTCTTAATTTTCAAATTTAAATAATTCTATAATTTTCTTTAATTTAAAAATTGACGAATAAAGAATGATTCTTGACAACTGAATCTACTATTATTATTTTTACTGGACCGTATGACCAAAATAACAAATTCTTATATGAATTGACTTCATTAAACTTAATTACTACTTGAATTTACTTTTCGGTTTATGGAATTATTCGAAGATATCAGTAAGGCGTAATTCACAAAATATCATTTTCCATGTTAAGAATAATGGAAAAAGCATCACGCAAGGGGGGGGGGGGGGGTTAAAAGTTCGTTGAAAATGTATCACGTATTTTGTGAATGGCCCCTAAAACAGAAAGTGTTTTATGAGAATTATTTTGATTTTTATTATATCTCTAGATACCACGCTGAAAAAACTAATTCTCGTCAGATCACTGAAGTTAAGCAGCGTTGGGCGCGGTTAGTACTTGGATGGGTGACCATTCGAGAATACTGCGTGTTGTTGGCACATCGTGGGTGTGGTGAGCCCACACTTGTAGTTATTTACTACAAGAAACTATAGTTTCTTGTAGTAAATATCCAGTAGGATATATCCACCTAGAAACACTACCCGAATCGGGTAGTGTCACGCCTACCCTGAAAGGGAAATGGCTTAATGGTATACTCTACATTTGAAATGATTATTAAAATCCTATATTTTATATTGTATACGGATACGTTGATTAAATTATTATTAACAATAAAAATAGTTGATCGTTATCGAAATGTCTAAGAAAACTTTAAAAATTTGTTATTAAGAGTTTCTTACGTTAAAAGAATAAAGTTTAAGGGCGGAAAAATAGCCAAAAAATTCGTTTCTTAATTAATTTTTTAAAAACAATTATCAAATGTTATCGATTCATAGCAATAAGTCAAAAAAGCGGAATTTGGTTTATAAATACATAGCATGATCACAAAATTTGTTTAAATAATTTTTGTTAACAATAAAAATTGTTTTTTTTCCATCGAAATGTTTTTAAACATTTAGAAGTTAGTTATATTTGCGGTCGATTGCGTTGAAATGACCAATACTGTACGTCCAAAAATAGCCAAGTAGTACATTTATTAATTAAGATTGTTTAAACAATTGGCAGTTTTCATTGGATGACCAAATATGATACTTACGTTAAAATTGCGAAATAATGTCCCTAATAGCACGGAACGTTCCTGGGACGTTCCCGGAACGTTCCGCGGGAACTTTCGGAACGTTCCAGAAACGTTCACGGAACGTGTAAAATGTCCGCCGCTTGGGAACGTTCCAGGAACGTTCCACTGGAACGTTCCAAACATAAATTAACGTTATTGTTATTATTATTAATAAATATCGCGTAAACCGTAAGTGATAGGTCAAAATCGATGTCAGTTTATGATACGGATATCATATTATAGTGTAGTATGTGCGGTACTCCAAACTCAAAAATGACATCCATTTTTACCTATCTCTTACGGTTTACGAGATAATTGTTGTTAAAAATAACAATAATGGAAAGTTCCCCTCAGGTCCCAGTGGAACGTTCCCAAGGGGCGGACATTTTACACGTTCCGGGAACGTTCCGCTGGAACGTTCCAATGGTGCCCGCGGAACGTTCCAGGAACGTTCCGTGCTATTAGGGGTATGATCGATTTCGTAGAAAAAAACTTTATTTATTCCATCATAAATACCTGATATACAGAATTTTATTAGATTTCATTTTTTTAAGCTTTAAATCGGATAACAAATATCTTTCCAAAATCAATTTATCCACGGACATTATTTTTGCCCCACTGTAGTAGGGCAAAAAAATGTAAAACTTATCGTGTTTATTATTGAACAATAGGCACCTTTAATTTTGTTTTTTACTTTTTTAGTCATAGATAGGGTATACTGCGTATTTGTACCAAATTTCAAACAGTTTCAATAATATTTGGCTGAGTTATGACGATTTATGTTTTAAAAATAATTGAATTTGGGAAAAATTTCCCCCCCGTTTTAAATTTTATTATTAAAAATATTCATTGAAAAAAAACTTCAAATAGAAAAAAGTTTCGCTTTGTCATTCTCTATAGGCGCATTTTTTTGTTTTAATTTTGGAACTTCAAAATTTGGATATCACGAGATGCTTGGACAATCATTTTTCGCGTTTTCGAGGGTATTATTGCTTGACCCTCGGTGCGCAGACATCTTGCCAGCTGACGTCAAACATGAAATACATACCTATACATTTGTCTCTGACGTCATCATTAAACATCCGTTTTGATCCGTTTGAAGTTTTCACCGGCAATCTGATTGGTCAAATATTACCAAACCGATTACAATGAATATTCAACGTTCTTTTATTTATTTATTAGATCACTAAAAGAGAAAGCCGTTTTTTTTAATTATAAAAAAGAAAAGATTTTCAAGTAAATTATCGCGTTTGTAAATTTTAGAAAAATTTCCAATTATAAGATTCAAACTCTATTTTAAACACCTGTGAAGTTTTCTTACCTTCATAATAATAAAATACTGATGTAAGCCTGTAAGAATATATAATAAAAATATTAATCAATATAAATTTAATTTATAATCATCTGTCGTCATATCCTTTAAGTCGGATTCACATGAAAAAATTGCGAAACTGTCCTCGTGGCGCCAAATTCAAAGTAGAATAATTATTTTTGCACATTGTTAAAAATGATGAAATTTGATTTAAAGACGTGACTTCATTACCATGCATCGCGATCAAAACCAAGTACCTAAATCATTACATTTTTGCACATCAAATATTTTTTCTTAAATATACATTCCAAGCCATGCAGGCTTTGGCGGGTCCACCTGTTACAAATGGTTGCAAATTTGCAGTCTTTCTACTGGCGCCTGATCACGTGACTTGTTAGGAAAATTCCTTAACAACCAATCGCGCGCCTCCATTTCGGGGTTTTCCAGAATAGTGTTCTGAGCGCGCGTTTACAGTCGCGAAGCGAAGAGGAACGCTTCGCAGAAAACTTTGTGGAAATTTTTTTTACTAAACGCGTTGCAGAGGTCAAAACAGTTACGGAAATCTGCTCAAGTCCGGGCCTCCGGATCTTAGATTCGCGTGTTTTCACGGCGCCATGTTGCTGATGCGTCACGTGACGACAGAGCAGTAGGTGAATGCGCCGGGTCGTAATCGCCAAACTTTGATTAAAAACGGTATAAAAATTAGCGCGTGCGAATTGTTACTACAACGAAAAGTTTCTCCGGTATCATGGATCCACGTAAATTAACAGAATTACTGCGGGCGACGATAGACCCCGCGCAACAAAAGCAGGCGGAGGAACAGCTCAACCAGGTACGTGTGCTGTCGCTCGTAAAAACGTGCTCTGGTCTCTCTTCGCGAAACCAGAGACACATGTGGCTTCTACCAGTTCCCGGGGTGTCTGGAACGAGTTTCCACTTCTCCTTCTTCATCCCAAGGGCTTTTTCTTTTCTTTGAGAACAATTGGATTTTGAGAAATCGAAATCTGGCAGGAGCTCCGATTTGGATGCAATGTGTACTCTTATCCGTCATCCTGGGGCAATATAGTTTCTAGAATTCTTGTCTCAGCTGGGCTCACGATTTTTGGAAAACTTGGTTTTCTTCCAATTATATTTTAGGGAATTTGGGTTCATATTTGGGAAATTGAGATCTTGGATTTGATTTTTTCAAAAGAGAACTTCATCGCGAATTTTTAGACAATCTGGACGATTGCTGGTTACATTAGTGGTACTTTGATTGTATCTTTTTCTGCACAATGAGTGATAACAAGGAGATTTTGGTTTAAAGAGACATTTTTAGTTTTTTTTTCTCGTATAATACCATTTTTTGGTATTCTACAATTTTAGTGTTTGATATTTTTATAACTGTTAATTTTAGTTTAATGTTCATAACGCACAATATTTATTATAAAAATTATAACATCAAAAGTCTTAGATGTAAAAGAATCTGAAGAATTTTAGGGAATATAAATGTCTTAATTTGACAAACATTTTTCACGTAAAAGTGATAATGTATTCGAGTGCACATGACTTGGAGTAAGATAGCCAACTTCATATTTCAATTTTTAAGTATTTGCAATATGAAAAAGCTTCTAGAGTGAATAATTCCTAAGAAATCGATTACTTTTTCAAATAAAAGCTAATTTCATGTTCGTAACAAACACTGGGTGGCTGCAGAACCTGGAAAAGTCCTGAAATTTGAAAAAGTCCTGGAATTTTGAAAAAGAGTGTGGACATTTTTCTTGCCATTTCTTTTTGAAGTTTTATAAATCATTAAGTAATAATAATTGATTAAGTTACGTTCTAACGATTTCAATGAGCGCAGGAAGCGCTTAACCTGTTACTTTTTTACTGTTACATGTTAATCATTCAATCGCGCGCGCCTAGTTTTTCGATTTGAAGGAACAAATAATTTTTAATACAAACAAATTTCGAAAAACAATTTATTCTGTAGGTTTATTTCTTTATTTGTTTTAAAGGTTATATATGCCAATATAATTTTCCTATGATTCTTGAGAAAATTCAAAAATACCAAAAATATTTTTATTTTAAATCAAAAGCATTTGAATTAATCCAAAAAAGCCAAATTTTCAACAACAAAAAGTTGAATGCTCAACCAAAAATTTCCATTTTCAACCTGCTGTATTTTTAATCAAAAAAGATTAAATATTTTTTTAAAGCTACGATTTTTCTACAAAACAGTTTAATGTTTTAACATGAAAATATGAATTTTCAACGGACAAATTAATTTTCAACCAAATATATGAATCTTCTACCAAGAACATTAGTTTTCTCCCAAAAAAGAGGAAACTTTCAACTAAAATGATGAACCTTTCATAAAAAATGACTTTTTAACAAAGTAGTTCAACTTTTAACCAAGTAGTTTAATTTTCAACCACAAAACATGAATTCTCAATGAAAAATGTAATACTTGATATTTCAATCCAAAAAGATTAAGTTCATCCAACAAAAAACTAATTTTCAACAAAATATGTAGTTGAATCCTCAATCAAAAACATAAATTTTCAACTAAGAAGATCAACTT
The DNA here is from genome assembly GCA_932195095.1 of Andricus curvator. Taxonomy (NCBI): domain Eukaryota; kingdom Metazoa; phylum Arthropoda; class Insecta; order Hymenoptera; family Cynipidae; genus Andricus; species Andricus curvator. Next base: position 88,407 of record CAKNYM010049517.1, read on the forward strand.
TCTGTCAAAAAAGACAAATTTTCAAGAAAAGAGTTACATTTCCAACCAAAGAGATAAATTTTGAACAAAAATGATGAATCTTCAATCAAAAAAGTGAATTTTTAACAAAGTAGTTTAACTTTTAACCAAGTAGTTGAATATCTAACAAAAAGTTGAATACTCAACCAAAAAAGATTTTAATTTCAAACCAAAGTGTTACAATTTTAATAAACAAGATGAAATTTCTACCGAAAGAGATTAATTTTCAAACCAAAAAGACGGATTTGCAACAAAATTGTTGAATTTTCAACCAAAAACGATTTTTTAGTCAAGAAAGAAAAAAATGTTAAGCAAATTATAATTTGGAGGGAAAAATAATTTTAAATACAAAATCAAATTTTCGAATAACTATTTTTTAAGGTTTTTTGTTTTTTTGCTTTAAGGGTTTATAAATATAATTTTCCTAGATTTCTCGAGAAGTTTCAGCAAGATTCTTTAAGATTTCAAATGAATTTATTTTTTATTGCCTTGAAACCCTTTCAAACTCTTAAAAAAAACTTAAAAATTTTATTTCTAAATCTTCAAAAATATACGTGAAGTTTTTTTTAAAAAATATTAAACAATTTTTAATTTATTGGAATTTTTCCTGAAATTTTGAAGTCTTCAAGATTCGTTTTTGGCAACTTAGGAAATTTTTTGGAATTTTTAAAAATATTTTTCAATAATAACCTCTAAACATAAATTTAGTAAAATAAAAAATATGTATTATAAATTTTCACAGGAATCATAAGAAATTTTTGTTTATTCTCTTGAAACTTTTCAAGATTCTCAAGAAGCTTCTAAATTTTTCGTTCAAAATCTTTAAAAATCGACATTTTGTTTTGAGTTTATTGAAATCTTCTCAAATTTAAAATTATTTATGAATATTTTCAAAACTTCTAAATAACTCTAAACTTATTCGAATTTCTTCAAAAATTTTGTAATCTTTCAGAATCGAAAATTTTTGCTTTTAAGTCTTTTAAATTCTTTTCCGAATTTTCAGGAAATTATTTAAAATCTTGTTTTAAAGAAAATTCCTACTCTTTATTAATAGATAAATACATATAACCTCATTTAATATGTTTAAGGGGTTATGAATAGAATCCTTTTGTTATTTTTAAAACATTTGGTAAAAAAATTAAGAACAGAATTGTTGCCTTTATTATTAAAAAATCAGTCACAATTTAAAAATTCTCTTTTAGACAAACTGAAAATTTCGCTCCACCAATTTTTTGAGATAGCAAGATTTAAAATCTCACGGAAAAAAGTGAATGGTACATTTAGACATTCATTTGTTTCCGTGTAGTAGTTTTTCGGTTTGAGGGAAAAAAAATAATTTTTAATACCAAATACAAATTTCGAGCAACTATTTATTTTTCAGGCTTATTTGTTAATTTGTTTTTATGGTTATATAAATGTAATTGTCCTAAGATTCTTGAGAAAGTTCAAACGGAATTTTGAAAATTTCCGATATATGTAAAATCAAAATTTCAACAAAAAAGTTAATCGTCACGCAAATAGTTAAATTTTCAAATAAAAAAGATGAATTCTAAACGAAAAATATAATAGTTGATATTAAGACTTAAAATGCTGTTAATTTTTAATCAAAAAGAGTTGCATTCACCCAAAAAGATGAATTTTCAACAAAATCGTTGAATTTGCAAACCAAAAATAATTTTTTAGCCAAGAAAGAAAAAAAATGTTAGGCAAATTATAATTTGAAGGGAAAAATATTTTTCATAACAAAATAAAAATTTCGAATAACTTTATTTTTTAGGTTTCATTCTTTATTTTCTTTAAATTGATATAAATATGATTTCCCTAAGTTTGTCGACAAAATTCAGAAAGATTTTTGAAGACTTCCAATATGTCTAAAAAGTATCTAAAAAATTCCTAAGACAATTTATTTTTATTTTACAGGATAGGGGAAACCGCCCTACAGTAGATAGGAAAAAATTCAACAGCATATAACTGCATCAGTTTTCAAAAATCAAGAAAGATTATCGTTGTTAAATAAAGCTTACATATTGAATTGAGTATTCTTATAGAAAAAAATATCACGAAATTAATCAATTGGCTGTATTAAACATTTTTATTAGACCTGGTCAAGGCTGCGATTTTGACACCTTTGTCCATCAATAGATAATCGTTTCTGGTATTGCTTCTGGGCAAGACAGAATACTCAATTCTGGATAATTATGATTTGTCATTAGTATACTTACAATTAAAATCAATTTATTGAGTAAATAATAGTTTAAACTATGATTATTTTACAAAAATCGCAAAAGTTTAAATTATTGACATTTTTTTATCTTTGATATACCGTGAGATTGGTACGATTGGTACGAGATGTTTAATCTTTATAAAATTTAACCTGACTTGCGATGACAGAAAAGTGCAGCATTTTTACATACCTTAATCCTAAAAATGATATCTTTTCCGAAAGGGTGCTTAAAACACAACTAAAATTTATGAGCTTTTTAGTAACCAATAATTTACACTATTGTCTTAGTTTATTATTTACAATAATTTGAATTTAAAACTTCACGAATCATAATAAACAAACAAACACAACCTTTAACTTAAAACCGAGCTTAAAACAACTGCGAGAGAGTTGCAGAGTTGCCAATTTTGACAGAGAAATTTTTTGTAATTTTCCGATTATCTACTGTTGGTTATCTACTGTTGGAAAATGTATTATCTAATAAAAAGTCCTCAAATATTTATAAATATTAAAGAAAGAACACTTTGTATTAATAAATATTGTTCATTAAACTTCAAGCTTCGATTCTAATGTATAAACATGTCATAAAAATGTTTCATTAAGTTAACAAGTATGAATAAAGAAGAGGTGAAATTTTTGTTTTCAGGTTAAAAATTAATTTTATGCTCTCACGCATTAATTAATTATAAAATTTCAATGAAACTTCGTTAGAAAATATAGTATCCTTGCTGAAACGTTATACTAACAAAAGTAATTAACCATTTTTGTCAGTTTTCCAGTTAATTAGGATTATCTACTGTAAATCATTATCTACTGTAGGGTGGTTTCCCCTAGTGCAAAATTTTAGGAAAATTTTGTTTCAGTTTAAAAGATATTTAGGACTTTTTGACGATTGGAAAAAATTTAAAAATATTTTATAAGTTTTCGGAATTCTTTCAATGTTTTAAAATATATTTAATCTCTCCAAAACTTCTAAAATTCATAAATATCTTTGAAGCTGACTCGAATTATTCCTAAAATTGTTCTAAAATATTCCGGATTTGTTTTTGCCAATCTTGGATTTTTTATGTTTTAAAATATTCTCTTAACATTAGTTTTTTAAAACAAAGAATGACTTTAAATTTTACCAGGAATCTTCAGAAATTTTTTTTCTTATCTTGACACCTTCCAAAATCCTTAAAAAGCTTCAAAATTTTATTTCGAAATCTCCTAGAATCTTTTTCGACATATTTGGAATTCTTCAAGGCTTAAAATTAATCTTTTGAAGTTAAATCATCCTCTTTTAGAAATTAATGTTTAGAATTCAAATTCCTCAATTGGCAGAATGTCTGTTTAATGAAATATTGAGAAAAAAAACAGCAAATTTGGTTGTTTCCAAAAGATTGGAATAACTCTGGAAATATAATTAACATTGTCAAATGATGATTCATTTTAGATTAATTTTAGACATAAGTCTCCAATGTCTCCATAGTATTTTGCTAAATTATTAAGATATTTTTGGAATTTTTCTCTAGATTCTACCCTAGGGTCAAACTTGGTGCAAAAAATTCGCGAAATATCAAATGATTGTACCTGCCACATGATTTACAAAAATTGAAAAGGATATTTTTATAAATATTACTAAAATTTATTAAATTATGATATCAGATTTTTTAAATTTTGTAAGTACATATTTACAAATTTGTGATATTTTGCTACTTTTTTGTACCAAGTTTTTCCCGAGGGCAGAATCTAGGGACAACATTCTGAAAATATCTTAACAATTTAGTAAAATACTCTGGAAATTTTACATTAAAATGAGCCCAGGAACTTTAAAAAGATGTTAATTATTTCCATAGTTATTTCAGAATTTTATTCCCTTTCACGTTATTATGAAGAAGAAAAAATCATGTTAATATTATTTAAAAAATTAAGTCTTTAGTAACAGCTGAAAAAAAAACAGACTTCGAGATAATTTCTACCGGTAGTGTACAAGAATTTTTTTGGAAATTATATTGCAAAAAGTACAATGCTTTGAAATTGATTTTAGTTCAAATTTTGAATCGAATTTTTTCAAAAATCGTCCTGCAAATTTTTTTTAAGTTGACCTGGAAAACCTAGAAATATCCTCGAATTTCGTATACTTATATTTTAGAGATTGAAATCTGGATTTTGAATTTCATTGAAATTTCTGAAAAGAGTAATAAAACAAGTTTTAGTTCAGGAATTAGAAATTTTATTTCGCATTGAAGAACATAATTTTAAAGAAGGCATACACAATTATTATTTTTGTCGTATATTTGTACTATATTGCTGTACAAAATTAAACCTATATTTTTAACGATATTCGGAAATAGAAAAAATAATGTACAACCTCAACTTTTGAAGCGGAACATTTGAAGCTCGTAATCCTCGAAAATTGTGAAGAAGTAAAATGTTCCTTTTCTAAAATTAGCGACAAGAAGAATGCGATTAGTAATTCAGTTGAAAGAGATTCAAATAAATTTGGATTAAATAAAGTTACCTATTTTTAATGATGCGCATTTCACATATTATTTTTTCCGCTTATTCATGCTTAGTGAATAAATAATTAGATAAAACTATGTTTTTAATCTTCTTTGATGAGTTTTTATTTCTTATCCGACTATATAAAAAGTTGTTTCTCTACAAATGATGAATTTTTATCAATCTTCTTTCAGACGTTCTTATCAAATGTATCTGCTCTTATCTTTAAATTCCAGAAATAATTATTCGTCTTTATACGTTGAAAATTTATTATTCATAATCATTACATTTATTTCTTGCAAGCCATAAATAGTATTTACTTAAAATACCTAGATGAAAGAATAAAATGATTCTTTATATTGAGGTATAAAAAGGATAGCTGCTCAAATTTAACATGATGAGTTTAATCATTCTAATAACTGGAATTTGAAAATGAATCCAACGATGTTCATCACTTCCGGTCTATTATTATCTACTTGTTCTGTATTAGGGGAGGCTAGTGTTTAAAAATGTAAGTGGTTCTGTACATTCTGTGAACCTTCATGTATCAGTTTCATAAAAGATGAAGTGTCCCAAAAATAGCAATTGCGATGAAAACATGAAAATTATCATTTGTGCACATGTCTCATCTCGCCCCATGCTCTGGGGCGAGACGAGACACGTATTGGGGCGAGATGAGACGCCAACTATTTATTAGTTTTTGTTAATATAAGTTTATTTTTCGTGTTTTTCATACACATAGAAGATTATTTAAAGTATTCCGAGAATGGAAATGTGTATCACCACAAAATATAATTGTTTTCACGATTGAGTAATATGATTACTTAGGCTTAGGGGAAGGACTTTATAAATATTTGACAGTATAAATGCATTTAATGGTTAATTAATTCAAATTTTTCCTTTATATTATAACTTTTCTAATTTCAAGTTGAATTAACATGTATTTGAAATTTTGCATTTATAACATATTTCTAAAATTAAAAAAAAAAAAGAATTGATAAACTGTTTTTATAACATTCACACCTAAAAACCATAATTTTGCCCTAAATTAAAATGGGGCTTTTTCTGAAAAATTGAAAGAAATGATGTCAAATATAAATTTTAGTAGCCTTTTGCAACTTTTCATTGTCAATATAAATACAAATTTTGTCTTGAATATGCTGAAAAAACAACTCAAAAAATAAAATTTATAAACAAACCCAATTGCAGGTGCTCTGTCACTAGAATTTCTTTATACAACAGATTTTACAATAGCAGTCATAGCCTCTTCTAACCACGAATGTCAGTTTTTCTTTTGTAAGTTTTCACTATTGCGACTTTCCTTTAAATCTTTATATATTTTCGAAAATTCCATTGCCAACAAAAACTTTAATGCCAGCTCCATAAAGAGGTTATGACAAGCATGACAAGAGCGTCTCATCTCACCCCATGAACCCGGTACATTCCTCCCCAAATCACAATTATGATTAAAACTTCAATAATACCTGTTTTTATTAATTAATTGTGTATACGGGCGTTAGTACATTCATGTTCGGTAAATAAACTTCACTACAAACTTTAGTTTAAAAATATTATCTGTTATTTTCAATCATTTCTTTTCGTTCTATATCATAGAATAACAGGATTCAGGTTTTGAAATTATAATCATTTTTATTTTTACTTTATCTACTCTATTTAATTTTTTTGTGTTTCCGTGAAATAAAACATTATTATTCCTATTATTTCTGAAAAGAACAGCAACAAAAATCACATATTTTGAGAGAAAATGCAGTGTCTCTTTTGACCCCGTATGCTCATCTCGCCCCGGTCTCCCCTACATACTTCGGAAAAGCAACAATCGATTAAATTGAAAATGAATTTAATATCGCTTCATTTGTAACATTTAAGATAGTAGATATAGTTAAAGAAATTATGGATTAAATATTTCAACAAAAATTAATTAAGCATAATTACATTTTTACAGATTCACAAAATCATAGGATTCGCTCCTACGCTTTTGCAAGTAGTGATGATGGCCGAAGTCGATATGCCAGTCCGGCAAGCAGGTGAGATTTAAAATCAATTTATAATGATCCCTTTGTATAATAAAATAAAATCAGGATGTCTACCTGACCGGGAAATTGGGAATTTTCTTTACCAGGAAAAAAGAGGCAAATGACCGGGAATTTCATTCAGTGACCGGGATTTTTCTCTCGAATGTACTAATATGCAAATTAAAAGTGGTTTCATATTTTTTATTACTCTAATTCGAAGCTGGAACATCATGGTTGCTCAGGGTGTCTATTCACCTGAGAAACCTGGAATGTTCAGGGAATTTTTTTTTAAGTCTGGGAATTTTTTCGAGCGTGCTTAAAATTCGTTTAAAATGTAATATAAAATTAAATAACAATTTTTTTTTCTTTTTTTTAAGTAGTTTATAAGTAATTATGTCTGGTACTGAATTTATACTCATTTAAATCAAACTTCTTTCTATCATTTTTACTAATCTCAGGACAATATATTTTATTCAAAGTAGTAAAATGTTAAATATGCACTGAATTTTAAGTATCAAGATCAAGTAAAGAAGGTTTTAACACGTGGGTAATTAAGTCCCGGGACTGCCATATGGCGCCGCCAATGCCATGCCACTTTGTTTTTCGGTAGTACCAACCTTCAAAAGATACGTGTAAAAATTTCATAATATTCGGTTCAGTCGTCGAGATGAAGTTTAGGTGACGCTACATTTGTTTTTGTTTAAACAATGGGTAAAAACGAGTTTCGTGTGTTAATCAAACACTGTTTTTTAATGGGGAAAAATACCATTCAAACACAGCAATGGCTTGAAAAGTGTTACCGGGAAAATTGCCTATGGAAAACAACCATTTGCCGATGGTGTGCAGATTTTAAACGCGGTCGAACAACCACCGTAGACGCGGAGCGCCCAGGTCGTCCAATTGAGGTGGCATCGCCCGAAAACATCCAAAAAATTCGGAAAATTATTTTGTCCGATCGTAAAGTGAGGTTGCAAGAGGTAGCTGACATCCTAGAGATGTCAAAAGGCACCGTGTTCAAAATTGTGCATGAAAATTGCGTATGACAAAATTTTTTTTCAAGTGGGTGCCGCGTTTGCGTTGCCACCTCAATTGGACGACCTGGGCGCTCCGCGTCTTCGGTGTTCGTTCGACCGCGTTTAAAATCTGCATACCATCGGCAAATTGTTGTTTTCGATGGGCACTTTTCCCGGTAACACTTTTCAAGCCATTGCTGAGCTTGAACGGTATTTTTCCCCATTAAGAAACCGTGTTTGATTAACCCACGAAACTCGTTTTTATCCATTGTTTAAACAAAAACAAATGTAGCGTCGCTTTTCAATATCTGGACAACGACTGAACCGAATCTCATGAAATTTTTACACGTATCTTTTGAAGGTTGGTACTGCCGAAAAACAAAGTGGCATGGCATTGGCGGCGCCATATGTGTGTCAGTCCCGGGACTTACTGACCCATGTGTTAATTATTATTCAAATTCGTGGACTTAAGGAACAAATTTAAGAAATGATTAATTATATTTTTAGTATTATTAATTCATTTCATTATTCGATGATATCATGTAATCATATTGTCAAAGCTTCCTAAATTAAACACATTAATTAAATTGCTAAAAACTTGTACCATTAAGAAATCACTTGTCCTTTTATAAAATTACTTTTACAAATAAAAAACAATGATTTAATTTTAGATATTAATAGAACCGTTTTTACCATGTAGATATTTATAGGAACGGAAAAAACCTTATTTATAATAAGCTTGCGAAATTGTATGTACATATTTCGATTTTTTTATGTTAAGTACTCACAATTTAACCACTCTCAATTGGATAATAAATTTGGGTTATTCGAGTATTACGCAGGACCTAAAATGTTGCGTAGTCCGGATTAAAAAGTGTATAGTGGAAAATTAAGTTTATTTTCTAAACTATTAATATTTTCTCTCTATTTTCCAGTTTCCAAACCTAATATTTTAAGTATTAAAAATGAACTTCAATTTTGTGTAAAATGAAACTCGATTTGAACCAAAATGCAGTACATATATTATAGATTTTCTTATTTATTTATCGCAGGCTTCACAGTCTTACTGTGAAGCTTAATACTGTCCACTAAATTAATAGAACACAATAAAAAAATCCAACTGTTTTTGGTTGAAATTCAATTCTTTTTGGTTTAAATGTTTACTGTTATATTTTTGATAAACATTTTATTATTAGGTTGAAAATTTAACTGGTTTGTTTATAATTCGTATTTGGGGTTAAAAATTAAACTATTTTAGTAGTAAATTCACCTACTTGTTTGAAAATTCGTCTTTTTGGTTTGAAAATGTAACTGATTGAAAATGCGACTATTTTGGTTGAAGGTTAATCTGTTTTGATTGAGGATTCAACTGTTGGGTCGAAAATTCGTGTTCCTAAGGTTGAATTCAACTGTTTTTGAATTAAAATTAATTTCATGTAATTTAATATAGAACCCAGATTAATTTTATTAAAAAGAATTAATTTCCTTAATTTTGTCAAAAATCTCCTGTTTCTCCTCTTTTTTTAATTCTTCTTAATTTAATTATCTCCCTGTAATTTGAAACATTTTAGGTCCTGATATTGTGTAATACTTTGAATTTAAAGGGATTTAGGGTCGATTAATTTAATAAAGTGCAATAGTTAATACTGCAATGGCTCCTTATTAAGAAAAATTATACCTAGAAAAATCTAGAAACACCTGTAAAAAAACCTGGAATTGTCAGTGAATTTTTTTTCTAGTACAGTTGCTACAGAACCTGGAAAATTCGTGGGATTTTTATAAAGAACCTGGAACCGTCCTGAAATTTTGAAAAAGAGCCTGGAAATTGTTGTAATTTGTTTTTGAAGTTTTAATTATCATCTTCATACATTTCTGCTTATTTCTCAAATTTAGATTGATACAAATATTAATCATTTTTTACTATATTAAAAATCTTTGTTTAAATGAAATAATAGTCAAAAATACTTTTAAAATTTGAATTTATTACTAATATTATTACAGTACTGGCGGAAATATCTACACGGCTATTTTCTGGTTGTTGCTAAAATTCCTCATTTTTTACAATATTGACGTCGAATTTTTTCCACACAATAGAATAATTGCAAAAAGACGATAAATTTCAATGTTTTCGAAAAATTTGAATAACTCTCGAAATAATCAGCATTTTTAATATTTCTTTCGTTAATTTTAATGGCAAGTCTATAGTATTTTCCTAAATGGTTAAGATATTTTTAGATTTTTTTCCCTATCTTCTACCCGAGGTTTGGAACTTGGTATAAAAAAGTGATTCAAAACAATATTTTTATAAATATAACTCAAATTTATTAAGATATGATAAATAATTATTTAAAAAAATTGTAAGTATTTACATTACTATCACATTTTTGAAGTTTTGTTTGTCTTTATAGATAATTAACAAACGTAGATATTATTTATTTTATTTATACACTACCGGCCTTAACATGACATTTTTTTTCCTCTCAATAGCACGCAGGGTAATAAAATTCTGCCTCTAATAAACTCAAGTTCAAGGCAAAATGTCGAATGTTATAAGAAGATATTACAATAAAACACAAAATTTCGATATTTTCGAAAAATTGGAATAACTATGGAAATAATTAACAATTTTTAAAGTTCTTGGGCTCATTTTAAAAGTAAGTTTCCTTAATATTTTTCTGAATTATGAAGATAGTTTTTTTTTAATCCCTAGATTCTACCCTAGAATCAAACTGGGGGCAAAAAAGTCGCAAAATTTCAAAGAATGTTTGTTCTCGCCACATAATTTAAAGAAATCAAAACAATAATATTTTTTATAAATATTACCAAGTTTGACTCTAGGGCAAAATTTGCGGAAAAATTCTAAAAATATCTTAATAATTTAGAAAAATATTATGGAGATTTTTACGTTTAAAATGAGCCCAAGAATTTTCAAAAATGTTTATTATTTCCAGAGTTATTTCAGTTTTTCAAGAAATCTGAATTTAACGTTGTTTTCAATATCCTTTTATAAAAGGAACATTTTGTCTTCAACTTGAGCTCATTAGATCCAGAATTCTATCACCTTTCGCGCTATTAGGAGAAAAAAATGTCGTGTGTAGATAATTTCCGCCGGCAGCGTACAAGAATTTTTCTGGAAATTATATTGCAATCAGTACAATGCTTTGAATTTAAAGGTCGAATGAAATTTTAAAAAAAGTTGTCCTGGAAATGTTTCAAAATTTAACCTGAAAAATCTGGAAATGTCCTGGAATTTTGGAATCCGTCGTCTGTAACAACCCTGAACAAATAATTCTTGAAAAAATCATAATTCTCACGTGGAATAGGGAATCTTGCAAAATAATTACATTTCTTTCTTAGAACAGTGAATTTTCTAAAAGAATTATTAATTAAATATGTATAAAAAAATGCACGTAAATAATTACAATTATCCTGACCTAGAACAAGGATTTTTTGAAAAGAATTGTAATTCTAAGTTGCGACATCGAATTTCGGTAAAGAAATATAATTTTGAGTGTAGGAAAGGAAATTTCCGTAAAGAATGATAATTTTAACTTTAAGACCGGGAATTTTAATTCAGAATTATAATTTTGAGTTTGGGATAGGGAAATTCAGTAAAGAATTATAATTTTTACTTTGGGACAGGCAGTTTCCGCAAAGAAGTAGAATTTCGACTTTGGGGCAGGAAATTTTCTAAAATAATTCAGGTAATTGTGATTTAGAAGAAGGAAATTGAAAAAATCCCTGTTATAAGCCATAATTCGTCACAATTTGGAACTTCCCTCTTTCAAATTTTGGAAAAAGGACGTCATTATTTTTCTGAATTATAATACAACATTTACAAAATCAATATAATTCTGACTTGGAACAGGGAGTTTTGGAAATGAATTTAGTCGTGACTTTGTACAGGAAATTTTCTAAAAGAATTATAATTCTGAGTTTGGACAGGGAATAAATAAATTATATGCAAAAAAACTCCCGTATAGAATCATAATTTTGACTTTGGAACGTGCAATTTCGTAAATAATTATAATTTTGTCTTGGAACAGATCGTTTTTGACATGAAGCGGTAGATTTTGAAAAATAATTTCAATTTTGGTTTATTAAAAGGGAATTCACAAAAGCAATCCCTGTTTCATATCAGCATTCGTTAGATTTTGAAAATTCATTGTCCAAAATCAGAATTTGTTTGAATTAAAACATTCTTTTTTGTTTGCAAATAAAAATTTGCCAGAATTTGAAACTTCCTCTTCCATATGTTAGAAAAAAGGAGTTACTATATTTCTGAATTATAATATAAAATGTAAATATGTAAATATCATTCTGACTTGGCACAGAGAATTTTTGGAAATAAATAAAATAATTGTGACTTGGAATAAGAAATTTCCGTAAAGAATTATAATTTAGACTCTGGGACAGGGAATTTTCATAAAGAATTATAATTTAGACTAGGAGACTGGGAATTTCCGTAACGAATTATAAATTGACTTGGAAGATGGAATTTTTGACATGGAACGGGAATTTTGGGAAAGAATTTTAATCCTGATTTAGAAGAAGCAAATATAAAAAAAATCCTGTTCCAAGTTAGATTAATTTGTCACAATTTGAATATCCCCTCTTCCAAATTTTTAAGAAAGGGAGTTGTTATATTTCTGAATTATAATAGAAAATTTTGTAAATAAATATAATTCTGACTTGGAACAGAGAATTGTTGACATGTAACGGTAATTTTGGAAAATAATTCTTATTCTGATTCAGGAGGGAATTAAAAAAAATGCCTGTTCAAGTTCAGAATTATAATTTTATTTCCAAAATTCCCTGTTCCAAATCAGAAATCTTTAAAATCGTTTGAAATCATTTAAATCTTCTGAGCTCTTTTAAAATGACCAGGAGAAAATCAGGAAATTAAAGTCATCCGTTGGGTGGACACCCTGAAAATATAATTTATCTGCTATTATTGTTATTATAGTATTTTCTGAATGCAAATGTTTTTTATTTACTTTTTAGGTGTCATATATTTGAAAAATTTAATCACGTCGAACTGGGTAGAGCGGGAAACAGAAAATGCCCCCTTACAATTTAGTATTCACGAGCAAGATCGTGCCATGATACGTGACGCGATCGTCGATGCAGTAGTGCATGCACCAGACCTCATAAGGTAATTCGAAATTTCTCTCTGCAGATTACATATAAATCAATCATTTCTATATTTTTTCAGTCTTCACGAAAAATCACTTTTTTCATTTACAGAGTACAATTGGCGGTATGCATTAGTAATATCGTAAAGCACGATTTCCCAGGAAGATGGACACAAATTGTAGACAAAATCACGATTTACCTGCAAAACCCAGACGCTTCCTGTTGGCCTGGCGTTCTCCTGGCTCTTTATCAGCTCGTCAAAAATTTCGAGTATGTTTTTCGTCTCAAAATATTTATTTTTATTTATTTAACTAGTAAGTTGTTTCCTTTAATTGTAACGGGGTTTTTCAACAGATACAAAAAGGCAGAAGAAAGAGCTCCTCTACACGAAGCTATGAATTTACTGCTGCCTATGATTTACCAATTGATATTACGAATTCTACAAGACCCATCTGAGCAATCCGTTCTCCTTCAGAAGCAAATACTTAAAATATTTTTCGCCTTAACACAGGTAAGATTTGGGGGAAACAGTTAAATAATAGTGAAGATAACAGGGTGGCAACTGGACCTGGAAGCCGGGAATTTTTTGAGACCAGAAAATGACATTGAATTTATTTTTTGACAGATAATTTTACAACTTTTTAGAACTAAAATCTATCCAGTCACTTGAAATGTCACAAATTTCATATCACATGATATAATACAATTGAAAATAAGTTCGATTTCAACTTTTTTTTTAAATATTAAGTTCAATTGTTAATTTTTCTATTATGAAATCATTGAGTTTCCAATGGGTAATTGTAAAATCTTTTACTTTACATATTTTCAATTTAAAGAATTTTAAAATGCAGTTTTGAAGACTTCAAATATAAATTACTCAATTATTTTTAAATTCTTAATCTGTTTCAAATTAAATAATTTACAGATTTTGACGTTGAAAATTGAACTGTTTCATTGCGAAAGCCTTAGTAGTTAAACAAATCAGTAGGCCTGGTCGGGCCTCGCCGCCAAATAAGGCGATTCGGCCGGGAATACTTATATGAAAATATCGCGTTCCCTATAGCTTATCTCACAGAGAAAACTTTTACGAATAATGGCAAACGGGTAATGAATGATAAATCATTCAGGATTCCGTTGATATGAATATGTTAATGACTTGTGTAGCTTATATGGTTGTATTGATGTTATGAAAGTTCGTGTTTCGGGCGAGTTACCGAAAAAACTTAACCAGTTCAAGATTCGTGTTTTCCTTCACCCCAAGGTTTAGGAAGAGCTGTGGTGACTGCTCTATGCCTTACTCGCGGGGCATTATTGGTAGGGGGCGGACATAAGGCATGTTACGGGCAACCAACGTTCTTCATAACTTTGATCCCGTTCATTGGGTTGGTTGTGTCACCGTCAAAGATGTTTGGTTGCGTTCCCATGTGAATGCTTCTATCTTACTTTATTGGTTACGCTTTACGCGAAGCCTTCTCTACAGGAACTGTAGTGTTTTCTCTATCTTCTATTTGTTTGATCTAAGCTGTGTTCATCGAATTCATACCATAATACTTATGTTTTTTAATTATTTTTAAATTATTGATTAAAATGCAATGTACATTATTTTACATTTAATTTCAATGGAAACTATAAGTGAACTGATACTGGAACATTTTTGTTTACATTTTAATAATAGTTCAAATGCATCCCATATTAGATAATAATGATTATTTTCATGAATAATAGAATCAAAATAATAGTAACCTAAAGCTTAATTCAGTAAGACTGTAGAATCATTTAACATTCAGTAATTGAGAATAATTTTTTAAACTAAAATTTTTAAACAAAAATAATAAATAATTTCAAGCAACCTATTTGAATTACAGTTGAAAGTATAATTTTTTAATAAGAGAAAAATTAAACGTATTTTAATTTAAATGTAGCCTATATTTTATAATAATTAATTTTAATGGATAATAGAAGTAAAATGTATAAGAAAAGGAATTTTCAAAGTTCTTGAATTTTTAACAAAATAAAGTAATTTTCAATTAAGTACTTCAACTTTCGACCAAATACTTCGTTTTTGTATGAGATAGTTCAATTTTAGATTTAAAAATACGAATTTCCTATAAGACAGTTAAATTTAAATAAAAAAGTTCATTTTTAATCCAAATTTATTAATTTTTGTCTTTAAAAGAAGACGAATTTTCAATGACATAGTTAGATTTTAAACCATAGGAATTAATTTTCTACACAAAACTACGAATTTTCAAGAAAGTACATGAATTTTGCATAAAAAATGATCAATTTTTAAACTGAAAATGAAATACCTTATTTAAATTAATTAATTCTCGACCAAAAAGGAAGCGAATTTTCAAAAAATTACTTCAATTTTAAACAAAATAAAGTATAATTTCCAACAAAGTACTGCAAATTTTGCTCACTTTCATTTTGTATTAGATACTTCAATTTTAGGTCAAAAAATATATTTAAAAAATACGAATGTTCTATGAAACAGTTGAAGTTTCAACAAAACATTTTATTTTCATTAAAAATATATTAATTTTTGTGAGAAAGTGAAGACGAATTCGGTTTTCAATTTTTTTTTAATTGGAGGATATTTTGGTTCTCAATATTTTATGAATTAGGTTATTTTCACCATTTTTATTGAGTAATAATGGTAGAAATTTTGGTTTTCAATATTATCTGAATTGGAAAAGGATTTTTTTAAATTTCAAGATATTTATAGAAATGGAAGGGACGAATTTTTTTTGTGATATGGGAAGAGACCTTTTTTTCTTTTTAGCATTCTTATTGGGCTGAAGAGGGGAACTTTTTATTTTCAATCTCTTTTTTCTGAATTGGAAGAGCTTAATTTTTTTTTCAACATTTTTGTGAAATTGGAAGGGATGAAATTTTTTTTCAATTTTTTCTGAATTGGAAAAGGGAATTTTTTTATTTTACGATTTTTATAGAGTTGGAAGGGACGAAATTTCATATTTTTCTGAATTGGAAGAGGGACATTTTTTTGTTTTTAAGATTTTTACCATCTTGGAAGGGAGGAAATTTTGGTTTTCTAGTTTTTCTAAACTGAAAGAGGCACTTGTTTCCTTTTGAAAATTTTTATTGAGCCTGAAGGGAGGAAATTTTGGTTATTGATTAAATTGAAAGAGGGACATGTTTCATTTTTAACATTTTAACATTTTGCAATTTAATGGTATTTTATTTTAAATTGTTATTTTGGAAAGTATTAAAAGCTTCTATTTTATACGTGTAAATAATTGAGTCTTCAAATAAACAAATTTTGAATTCAAAATTTTCTAAGCTTCAATTTTTAAATTCATAAGAGTTCCACTTTTACTGCTTTTATTTAATTTTCAGTTGTGATTACTTTGAATGAAAATATTTTCGGTTTTAAGAGTTTGGATCTTTTAATTTCAATGACCGTGAAAGTTTTTTTTTGAATCGGGGAAAACCCATGCATTTTTTCCCTCGATTAAAACGGCCGCCCTGTATATCTTTCTATTGCGAATTTCGTAAGTTTCTACAACTCTTCCAATATTTAATTGTATACAGGTTTAAGCACTTCATATTTTAATTTTTAAATAATTTTAAATCGTTTTTTTACAGTACTCCCTCCCTCTTGACCTTATATCGAAGGAAGTTTTTTCGCAGTGGATGGATGTAGTGCGACAAGTAGCAGATAGACCCGTACCTGCTGAAACGAACGATCCTAATTTAGATGACGATGAACGTTCTGAGTTACCTTGGTGGAAGTGTAAAAAGTGGGCGCTTCATATTCTTCAAAGAATGTTCGAAAGGTTTGTATACACGCTTTTTCATTTTTCCTGCCACAATTTTAGCAGTATTAATAATTTAAGGTTAATTCCCCGTAAAATGTAAACAGTTAATCAAATTATACAAAGAAAGTTGAAAATCATATAATATAAAGATCGTCATTTTATGACCTTCAAGTGCCTGTAACTCGAAACCTAAGGACTTTTGGGACCTAGTGCACATAAGAACTTTTGTTCGGGGCACCTTAAAGAATACATTCCAGGCAGTTTAACTTCAAACGACTGAAAGTTTTTTTCTTGGTATTTTTAGCGGGTTTATTTAATATCGTTTATCAGTTTTAAACTATTTCAAACGAAATCTCTTATTAATTTTTCAATATTTAAATTTACGGGAACTTTTTTATTTTGCATACAAAATATTTTTTTAGTTTTTGTTGACTTTCACAATTTTATGAGAATTTGAAAGTTTACTGTTGATTTACGAGATGAATTATGTTTTTCTTTGTATTTTAATATTTGCTTAGTAAAGAAATATAGAGCAATTTCTTTTTTTCTGGATAGAGAAATCTCCATTCTTTCAAAAGTTGCGGTGAAATTAAACAAAATTTAGATAATTTAAAAGCATTAACTGTTTTTTAAGTATTTTTATACGCCATTTTCTTAAAGTATCCAACTCTAATTTCTTTTCTTGTCTTTTGTTCAATTTTTCCGTAAGGCATTGATTTTGATAAATCACTTTTTTGACTGCAACCAATTTTTGGGATGAAATAGCAAGATTTATTTCTATATATTCTACTATTTCTACATATTACGTTTATTTACGGTGAAAAATGAGAAAACAAAAATTGTTTTATTTTATAAAATTATAGAAGAAAGGTTCTTTTTCTAAGAATTTTTGTTTTCAAATCCAAATTAAATGAGGGTTCGGATCAAAGAATGGGTCGCGCGCTCGAAAATGCGGAAAAGTATTGTCCACGTGTCTCGTGAAATCCAAATTTTAAAGTTCAAAAAATTAAATTTTCAAAAATATGGACATATAGAAAAGGGCAAGACGGAACTTTTTTATATCTGCAGTTTTTTCGTCCGATGAATATTTTTAATAGTAAAAATGAAAAAGTGAAAAAAAAAATTTCCCCAAATTCAATTATTTTTTAAAACATAAATCGTCAAAACTCAGCTAAATATTATTGAAACTGTTTAAAATTTGGTATACGCACGCTGTGTACCCTAGCAATGCCTACAAAATGAAAAAAGCAATCAAAACTGCCTATTGTTTAATAATAATTAATTGCAAATTGATCGATTCATTAAAAATTGACGGAAATATCCATTATGTAATAAAGCACACGACGCCGTTTACGATGGCAAGCGCTTCTCAACGTTCGCTTGTACTCTCGCCGGTACTCGCCTATAAGGGTCGCGACTTTTCAATAATAATTAAATATTTTAAAACCTGCCTCTTGCCCCCAATTGATAGAAATCCGACTGCTTTATACGTTTTTGACTTTCTTTTGTTTTCAGTGAATTAGCATTTAATTAAAAAGTAGAAAATTTCTTCCTTAGAAATTTTTTCCACTCTTTACTTTGTTTTATTCTTTACAGTAATAAATAATGTAAACAAACCGTCTAGTGCCTTTGTTTTGAAATTTTCGACGCAGCGCCGAATAACGAATCCTTGGATGTTGAATGTTACTATTAAAAATTGTTCTTGAATTTATCAAATATACCACCGAAAATGAAAAATAATGAAAACGAGCATTCACTGTTGGATTTAAATTCTGAGAACAACCTAATAAAAGCAGGGAAATTTGATGACAAATTTTTAAACAATTCGAACTTATATATTTCTCTGTATAATAATTTCAACAACTAAAGTCTTTATTCGTCTTTATAACAAACTAAATTCTTTATTACTGTGAAGAAGAAAACAAAGTAAAGAGTGGAAAAAATTTCGAAGGAAGAAATTTTCTACTTTTTAATTAAATGCTAATTCACTGAAAACAGAAGAAAGTCAAAAACGTATAAAGCAGTCGAATTTCTATCAATTGGGGGCAAGAGGCAGGTTTTAAAATATTTAATTATTATTGAAAAGTCGCGACCCTTTTATAGGCGAGTACCGGCGAGAGTACAAGCGAACGTTGAGAAGCGCTTGCCATCGTAAACGGCGTCGTGTGCTTTATTACATAATTGATATTTCCATCAATTTTTAATGAATCGATCTAAAAATTTCCAGAAATCTTACTTCAATAGTGAGGAACAAATGTCTCACTGGAAGTTCTTTGTACTCTGAAGTTTCCTCGATACTTTTCTTTGCCGAATCGAAAAAAAACGTGCTTATCGACGAGTCTCAATTTGCAATTAATTATTATTAAACAATAGGCAGTTTTGATTGCTTTTTTCATGTTGTAGGCATTGCTAGGGTACATTGCGTGCGTATACCAAATTTTAAACAGTTTCAATAATATTTAGCTGAGTTTTGACGATTTATGTTTTAAAAAATAATTGAATTTGGGGAAATTTTTTTTTTCACTTTTTCATTTTTACTATTAAAAATATTCATCGGACGAAAAAACTGCAGATATAAAAAAGTTCCGTCTTGCCCTTTTCTATATGTCCATATTTTTGAAAATTTAATTTTTTGAACTTTAAAATTTAGATTTCACGAGACACGTGGACAATACACTTCTTCGCGTTTTCGAGCGCGCGACCCATTCTTTGATCCGAACCCACAATTGCTGATAAAAATAAAGGAAAAATACAGTCTTTTGTTTTAATTTCAAAATACTTCAAGGTATCAAAATAGTACGGGAGTACTTTTTGTATAATCACGATACAAAGAGAAAGTCTCTGCTGTTTCGTTTCTTCTTAGAGGAGTTTCAGTGCAAACATTTATTTTTTAACATTTTCGAAAATAGAATCCTTATTTTTAATAAATAAGTAGTATTCAAGTTAAAGTTGTAATCACCTAAATTGAAAACATTTTTTATTATAAAAGTGGAAATTTGGAAACTTCAATTTAAATGAGAAAACAGAATCTTAAAATGGTTATTGTTTAAAGCCAGATTAAATATTCTATGAATTTAAAACTAAAAAAAAAATTGTATTTGACTTTAAGGATCTTTGAGTTTAGTTAAATTTCTAATATTGAAATCACTGAATTTAAAGCGGACTTTAATGTAAATGAAAAGGAGTTTTTTAAATATGAAAAGTGGAAATTTTGAAACTTTTGAATTTAAATGAGAAAAAATCCGAGAATGATCGTTTTAAAAACTAGATTAAAAATGCTGTGACTTAGTTACTGAAAAACTTCCAATTCTACATTGAGGACCTTCATTTTTATTAAATTTCTAATACTAAAACATCCAATTAAATTAATTGATTAATTTATTATTTCTTAAATAATTGTCTTAAAATTGTCGTTTTTTAAAGCTAAATTAAATAATCTATGAATTTATAACTCAGAAAGTTTTTTAATTCCTCTTTAAGGACCTTGAAATTGGTTTAGTTTCTAATATTTAAATCACAGAATTTAAAGCGGACTTCAATGTAAATGAAAAGGAGTTTTTTCAAGTTGAAAAGTGGAAGTTCTGACACTTTTGAATTTAAATTAATTTAAATTGAAATGAATTCTTGAATTTTTTACAGAATTTTTATTCATGCCATTTTTTTAAATATGCGAGATACGGAAAAAATACATCCAATTTTATTTTATATCCAAATTTTATTCCATTTATTTTATATTAACGATTTTAACAAATTAATTTTTTACTTTTAAGCCTTCTATTTGCCTCGTAACATATTTTTGGTGTTTCACTGATATATTTTATGTTAGAGTGTAAAAAAAAGTTTGTAATTAAATTTTTTCATGGCACTTACGTGGTAATGACCGCAGACAAATTTTGAAAAGCATTTTCTCGGAAAATATGAACTTTTTCCAAATTTTTTTTTTCTATAGATTTATAGAGCTCCAGAAAGTCACAAAAGTAATTTATCTTTTTTTTCAATAAATAATTCGAATTTTAAGAACGTTTTGTTGCTCTCCTGAATTTTTTTTCTTGGTACTTACATAGTTTGCGGTTTCACCCTTTTCAAGTGCTAGTTGTGGTGTTATAAAATAAGATGCGAGTTGCGGATGGTTTATGATATCCCTAATTTCAGATATGGCAGTCCTGGAAAAGTAGTGAACGAGTACAAGGATTTCTCAGAATGGTACCTGCAAACGTTTAGCGGCGGCATTTTGGAAGTTTTGCTCAAAATATTGGATCAGTATCGTAGGAAAGTTTTTGTATCTCCGAGAGTTGTACAGCAGTCTCTTAATTATATCAATCAAGGGTAAGCTTTTGTTTTAATCTCACGATTTCATCAGGTTTATGGTTAATATTGTACATTATTAGCATGGTGTCTATCCTACCTGGAAAACCTGGAATTGTCAGGGAATTTTTATGTTCCTTGAAAAATGCTGGAAATTTCAGGGAATTTTTTTAAAAGTCGGGGTATTTTTTCGAGAGTGTGCTTAACTTTTTTTTTAAATTACAATATAAAATTGAATAACAATGATTCTTCATTTGTAAAAGTAGCTTTATGTTACTGTGTTTAACTATTTTGTTGAAAAATCGTTTTTTTTTTGTTTTTAAAATTATGTAATTTTTGTAAACTGAAAATTTAACTATTCTGTTTTGGATTGAAAATTGATCGTTTTTAGTTGAAAATTCAAGTTTCTGGTTAAAAATGTATGTATTTTATAAAAAATCGTTCTTTTTTATAAAAAATTAATCTTCTTGGTTGAAAATTCATCGTTTAGCTTGGAAATTTAACAATTGGCAATTTTTTCTCTCTCTTAGCTTAAAAATCTTTTTGGTTGAAATATCAACTACTACATTTTTTCGTTCAGAATTAACTTTTTAATTTAATTACTTGGTTGAAAGTAGAACTCTTTTGTTAAAAATTAATTTTTTTTAGTTGAATTATAATTGTAGGTTGAAAGTTCATCTCTTTGGTTAGAAAATGAGCTTTGTTGTTAAAAATTATTTTTTCTCTAGCTGTATATTAATTTGTTTAAATGAAAATGTAACTATTCCAAACTATTTGGTTATAAATTTGTGTTTTTTTTTGTTGAAAATTATTTATTTATTATCTCAAAATGTAACTAAATATTCCGATTGAATATTCCATCATTTTAGTTGAAAATTCATCTGTTTGGTTGAACATTAATTTTTTATCTGAAAATTTAACTCATTAATTTTTGGTTGACAATTGCTCTTTTTTAGTTGAAAATTCGTCTTTTTGGTAGAATTTAAACTTCGCGTTTTAAAATTCATCTTTTTGGTTCAAAATTCATCACTTTGGTTGAAAATTGTTCAATTTATTTTAACTAAAAATTTGTCTATTCCATTTTTAGTTGAAAAGTGATCTCTTTTAGTTCAAAATTCAACTATTTGGTTGAAAATTGATATTTTTTAGTTGAAAATTCAACTATTTGATTGAAAATTTGTCTTTTTTAGTTGAAAATTCAACTATTTCGTTGAAAATTTATGTATTTCGTAGAAAAATCGTCTTTTTAGCAGAAAATTAACCTTCTTGATTAAAAAATCATCTTTTTGTTTGAAAATTCAAGTATTTCAGTTAAATATTCATTATTATTTTAGTTAAAAATTTATCTTCAGTAGAAAATAAAACTACTTGGTTGAAAATTAAACTCTTTTGTTATAAATTCCTATTTTTGGTTTAAAATTTAACCATACCAGTTGACGATTAATCATTTTCGTTGAAAATGTATCACTTTGGTTGAAAATGTAACTATTTGTTTGAATGTTTTTAAAACATTTTTTAAAAACTGAAAATGTAACTATTCCAATTGAATATTACATCATTTTAGCTGAAAATTAATCTCTTTGATTGAACATTAATTTATTTACCTGAAAATTTAACTATTCTATTTTTGGTTGACAAATTTTCCTTTTCAGTTGAAAATTCGTCTTTTTTGGTATTAATTAGTCTTCTTGTTTTAAAATTCATCTTTTTGGTTGAAAATTAAACTATTCCAGTTAAAGATTCATAATTTTAGTTGAAAATTCATATTTTTGGTTTAAAATTCAACTATTCAAATTGAAGATTCATCGTTTTAATTAAAAATTCCTCAGTTTTGTTGAAAATTAATTTCTCAAACTGAAAATTTAACTATTCCATTTCCGGTTGAAAATTTATCTTTTTTAGTTGAAACATATATGTTTTCATCGAATTTTCAATAGATTTGCTATGAAAAATAATATGCATTACTCGGAATGTAACATACTATTAATTCATAACTACAAAAACAAATGTATATATCGCGTTAATATTTTATAAACATGAATATAATCGAAAGAGTTCATGAATTCTAATATTAAATTTAAATTTAAACAAGATAATTGGGCGAAAGGCGAGTTTCGCATTTTCCCTGCTTTGTCAAATTGGGAACTATAATCATAATAATCGTGTCATGCCCCTGTAACAAACTCGCGAAACTGTATACATATTCCGAGTCGATTAAAAAAAAATGCAAAATATTTCAACGGCACCATACTATGAAAAATTATAACTGGAACAAACTTGAAATTGGCAGGGAATTTTTTTCCAGGAATTGAGTAGACAGCCTGATTACAGATTATTAATTTACACGTATTATTTATCTTGTAGAGTTTGTCATGCGTATTCGTGGAAATTCCTAAAACCTCACATGTTCGAAATCATTCGTGATGTATTGTTTCCTATCCTATCGTACTCTGCGTCGGATGAGGAACTTTGGAACACGGATCCATACGAATATATTAGAGTGAAATTTGGTATGATGATTATAATTTCAATTGTAGCACAAAACGATAATTATTTATTTTAAATTCTAATATTAACTTTTATTTTAGACATCTTCGAGGATTTCGTTTCTCCTGTAACTGCGGCTCAAACTTTATTGCACGCAGCTTGTAAAAAGCGCAAAGATATGCTGCAAAAGACAATGCAATTCTGTATGGAAGTGTTAACGAGTCCAAACGCTGATCCGCGGCAAAAGGATGGTGCATTGCACATGGTAAGTTAACAAAGAGATGTATTTTTAAACGAAAAAAAGTTTTTAATTGTTATTAGGGCGTCTCCCTGACTGGAGAGAAAACACCGGAATATTACAGGGATTTTTCATTCGATTGTACTAAAATGAATATTAAAAGTCTTTTGATATTTTATTACTCCCAGTTTGTTCAATCTCGAAACGAGCAATGAAGAAGACTATTATCGACAATTACAATAATATAAGTGATACTATTTTTAAGTATTTTTTTTAAATCTGTGGCCGGTGTACGCTGAAACTCGTATATTAGTAGTCATCTGAAATTTTAAAGATATATAATATATATATAATTTAAAAAAAGGGTTAAATAGCCACCACAGGGTCCCACTGGGAGCAACTGCCATCTAAAAATGACACCAGCTCCCAGGAGAACCGCGGCCCAGGGTCGCGGCCAACACCGTAAGAGCGACGCACTCTTAGGGCCGCATTATTTCTGTAGAGATACTTCGTTCCCGCGTGAGTGGGACACCCGGATAGTATGTGTTTTAGGTACTCAGTATGTGTATGACACTCTCTACACCTATCGCTGGGAACTTCTTGACATAAAATGCAGTCACAACATATTTTTGGTGGTGTTATTGTTGTTCCCACGAACAGCTAGGGAAGGGTTCGTCCATCCTTGTAGAGCCCCGCATGCGAGGATAAGGCTGCGTACTCTGAGAGGTCGCCTGGTATCCCAGAGTTATATAAAAACGTTAGAATTATTTCAAATATTATAAAAGTTGTATGACAACTTTGAATTGAAAGCATTTAAAGCAGAATAATGTTATATCGAAACACTGAAAATGGTTTGGTTTCATTTTTAAATTTTTCAAAATTGGATCATTTGAAAATAATTGTATTTTATAGTTGAAAAATAATTAAAACCAAATGCTTAGTTAAATAATTAATTTTAACTTGTAATGTCCACAGTTTTATAGTTTGAAATTTATGTTAACACAATATTGTAAGATTTCAATATTTCGAACTAAAAGCCTAAATAAATACATTATTTTGTGTTAATTTTTTTGATAAAAAAATAAAAAATGGACCTCAAAGACGCGTAAAGCGACTCAAAAAACTTTTAAATTTAAATAATTTAAAATTGTAGAATATAAAATAAAATGCGCGATTGTCTGCTTGAATAAATGTTCGAAATTAAGCAATTTTAAGTTAAAAAATTTAAATAATTGAATAAACTCCAATTCAAAGACTTGGAGGCTGTAAACAGTGTAAACTAATGAATTTGTCGACTTAAAAATGGACAATTTTAAAATTTAGAGCATTTAAAAAAGAAAAAATTGTGTTTAAATTGCTGAAAAATTGTACAATATAAAATGTATAGCCTTTATAATTTGTAATTAGAATCTTTTAAACCGTAAGAATTAAAAATTGAAAATTTTCTAAAAAGTATTAATAACTCAATATTTTAAAAGTAGCATTCCTCTTTTCCAAGTCCCTTTCTACTACTTGATTGAAATTTGAACTAATTGGTTAAAAATTCGTCATTTTAGTTCAAATTCATCTCTGGTTAAAAATTCGTTGTTTTTTTTTCTAACTGAAAATGTAACTATTCTGTCTTCTTGACTGAAAAATAATATTTCTGGGTTGAAATTTGAACTACTTTGTAACAATTTTATTTTTTGGTTAATGATTCCTCATTTTAGTTGGGAATTCCGCTCTTTAGTTGAAAATTGAATTATTTTGTTGAAAAATCGTTTTGCTTTTTGTTAAAAATTAATTTTTTCAACTGAAAATTTAAATATTCCATTTTTTGTTGAAAATTGAGCTTTTTAGTTAAAAAATTTGGATAGATATTTAGTTTAAAATTCATATATTCTGTTGAAAATGCGTTTTTTGGTTGAAAATAATTTTTTTAACTGAAAAATTTAACTTTTCCATTTTTGATTAAAAATTTATTATTTTTTAGTTGAAAATGCAACTATTTCGTAGAAAATTGATGTATTTCGTTGAAAATTCGTCTTTTTTCGTAGAAATTTAATCTTTTTGGTTGAAAATTAAACAGGTTAATTTTTCAGAGACGATTTTTCCATAAAATTCAACATTTGAATTATCAACAGACGAATTTTATGCATAATTCTATTGTTAAAAATTCAACAGCTGACTTTTCAAAAGTTGAATTTTCAACAGACGAATTTTATGCCAACCAAAAAACAACTAAATGCATCTGTTAAAAATTTGTTGGCTCTGTGTAAACGTTGAGATATACAATTCGGAGAACCCGTGATTTAAAAAAAATGTAGTTATCACTTGTGGCCATCGCAAAGGGGTTGAAAGTTTTTAAAGCTTGAAAAATTAAAAACCTTTTTTTTAATTGTAAAATACTTGTTGGTATATTGATGGAATGATTTTGGTAAAGTTAAAAATTTGTTTTAAATCTATGGTTTTAAAAATGATTGCACATTTTTTATGGGTACAGTTTTCGAACAAAAAAATAATATAAAATCATACTTCAGCAAAAATGACCGCTTCAAAATATTTCATACATGAAAAATTAGCCTAATTAAAAGTTGTAATTTTATATAAGTTAATTAAGTTAAAATATAAAAAAGTAAAGATAAGTTTCTGATATTGAAATGATATGGGAATGGCGTAAGACATTTTTTTTAAATTAAAAATAAGTGTTTCGTTAACAAAATCTAACAATAGTGTAATATTTTGTTGATATTTCAAAAAATTCTAGCTTGATCAAAAATAATTTTTTTTAAATATCATTTCATATTATTATTTTTTATCGAAAACTGTGCACACATAAAATTGGCATGATGTTATACATGGACGACCCCTTATTTGTGTAATTCTGAATTGGACCAGAGAATTTTCGAAAAAAATCTAATTCAAAACTGGGAGAAGGAATCTTCCAAAAGAATTATAATTCTGACTTGGAACAGTGAATTTTCCAAGAGAATTAAAATTCTGACTTAAGACATGGAAATTTCAAAAAGAAATATAATTCCCAGACCGGGAAGATGAAAAATTGACCGGGAGAAAACAGAGAAGTTAAAAAGTCTGGTTATGTATCTCTGTAAACGTTCTATCTTTCAGGTTGGAAGCCTCGCGGACATTTTGTTAAGGAAAAAGGTCTATAAGGATCAAATGGATAAGATGCTGATGCAGTACGTCTTCCCCGAGTTCAACAGTCCGCATGGACACATGAGAGCGAGGGTAAGAAATCAAAAACATCAAGTAGGTACATTATTTTAATTAAATGAATCTAACCCTTTCTGAATTTTCAGGCTTGTTGGGTGTTGCACTACTTCTCTGAAATTAAATTCAAGCAAGAACTTATCTTGATGGAAGCAATGAGGTTGACGATCAATGCTCTGCTAACGGATCAAGATCTTCCCGTGAAAGTCGAAGCTGCAATTGCCCTCCAGATGCTTCTTATAGCCCAAGAGAAATCTCAGAAATATGTCGAGCCTCTAATTAAACAAATTACGCTTGAGTTACTGAATATCATTAGGGAAACGGAAAACGACGACTTGACAACTGTCATGCAGAAACTCGTCTGCACGTATCCTGAACAACTAATGCCGATTGCTGTTGAAATTTGCCAACATTTGGTAAGGGATCATCCATAAATTACTTAACACATTTTTTCAAATTTCTTACCCCTCCCCTTTCCCATGTAACAGGTCATAACAAAGTGGTTTGAACCCCACTCCCTGCCTATGTTACGTAATTTTTCCAAATATTTTCAGCCATTTCTTAATTAATAAAATTTAGTTACTTACTACCTGAGACACTTGAATTAGAAAGTAATTAGAAGTTATTAAAATCAAAAGAAAGTAAGTTAAAACAATATGGAACATGCAACAAACTAACTATATGTGACGTTCCGCAAGAAAAGGGCCCACTTTGTCGATCATCATTTTTCTAGATTTGTTGACAAGCTAAACGTGATCTGAAACAACCTAAATATTTTAAAGGACTATTGCGATAATAATAAAAGCTAATAAAATGAGATTATACAATTTTCTCAAATCTTTTATCAAACAACTAAAGTTTATATTTTTAACAATAATTTGGAAGGTCGAAACCCTTTACTAAAAATTGTACTTCCTGTTTAATTTTAATCTATCGTCAAAACTAGAAAAGTAGGTCACCAAATGTAGGGATATATTTAGCAAATAGTGGAAAGCCCGATAAATTAAAAAAATATTGAATGCTTTTGTGGGTAGTAGTATTTTTTAAAATTATAAAAAAATTTGTTTTTATGTATATTTTTTTTAAATACACTAAAATTATTGAAGTTCTTGAAAATCTTTGGAAATACCTTGAAATATTTGAAAATCTCTTCTCTTTACATGAAACCTGATGATATTCTTTGAAATTCGTTGAAATTTTTTAAATCTTTCGAAACTTCCTTAGAATCCTTTAAAATACCCTAAAATATTTCCAATCCTTTGAAATCCTTTGAAATTTTGTAAAGTTCTTGAAAATTCCTTGGAATCTTTTAAAATACCCTATAATTCTTAAAGTCCTTTGAGATCTCTTGAAATTCTCCCAATTCTTGAAATATATTGAAATTCCTTGGAATCTTTGTAAACATCCTAAAATCTTTGTAAATACCTTGAAATATTTAAAAATCTTTGAAATCCTTTGAAACCCGTCAATTCTTGTGAATAAATTCTTTGAAATTTCACTAAAATATTATAAAATTCCGGGAAATTACATAAAGTCTAATGATATTCTTTGAAATCCTTTGAATAATTTTGAGTTTTATGAAATCTTTTGAGATCCTTGAAAATTTATTAAAACACCTTATTGAGAACTATCAAATCTTCCGAAATTCTTGAAAATCCCGTGACATTTTTTTAATCCCTTAAGGGCATGCTCTTCGGTGATCACGTGACCAAACCAGTCCTCGGTTATGAAAATTTTTTTTGGTGTTCACCATGTCCAAACGCAATGATATATCGCTCTCAAAATTTGGAATATAGGAAATGGGAGAATAAATTGCGTTTGTATATTTAGTTTGAGTAATAATTTTGAAAAAAATTATTCATGTAAAAAATAATGTGTAAAATTTCATAACCGAGCTTGGTCATGTGATCTCTACTTTACCGACGTTGAAAGCTTCTTTTTTTCTCCGCTAGAAATTGCTAAAAATGCTCCAAAAGTAATGACAGGTTACGTGTGTGCAGATACTTATTTTTTTATTTGCAACAAATGTGCAAATGTTATTGTTTATATTGATTATTTAAAATGTTTAGACGATTTAGTCCAAAATTTGTGTCAGTTATCAACATACGCGAATCAAAAAATCTGAAATGCATCAAACCAAACATTACCTGCAAAGTGCTCGACTCGAGTGGTAATATCCTATTTTATTAATTTATAAATAAAATTTCTTTGAAATTATAAACATATTGATGTATACAAACGTTCTTTAGTGCTTTTTATTTAATAGCTCAAATTCTAAACACGATATCTCAATCCCTGTGGACGTAGTGAGCACCAAAAAAAATGAAAATAATATTACACATTTATTTTTTACATGAATAATTTTTTTCAAAATTATTACTCAAACTAAATATACAAACGCAATTTATTGTCCCATTTCCTATATTCCAAATTTTGAGAGCGATATATCATTGCGTTTGGACATGGTGAACACCAAAAAAAATTTTCATAACCGAGGACTGGTTTGGTCACGTGGTCACCGTAGAGCATGCCCTTAAAATCATTTACATCTTTGGAAATTCCTTGAAATTTAATAAATAAATTCGAAATCTTTTAAAATACCCTAAAGTCCTTAAAGTCCTTCGATATCCCTTGAAATCTCTTTAAATTCTTGAAATCTATTCAATTCTTTGAAAGCTTTTTAAATATCATAAAATCTTCCAAATTCTTTAAAATCTTTGGAAATACCTTGAAATATTTGAAAGTCTCTTCAAATCTTTGAAATCCTTCATTTCTTGTGAATAAGTTCCTTATAATTTCCCCAAAATATGATAAAATCCCTCGAAACACTTTGAAATTTGTTAAGTTCAATTAAATATTTTGAGATCTTTGAACATTCATTAAAATACCTTTTTGAGAGCCTTCAGAAAACGTTAAAATTATTGAAATTCTCAGAAATCTGATAAAATCCGTTAAAATCCCTTGGAATCATTTGAAATATCCTAAAACCTTATAGGTCCTTTAAAATCATTTCAAATTTTCGGAAATTCTCTAAAACCGGATGCAGTTTTATTAAATCCCTGAAAATCATTAAAATTCTTTGAAATTCCTTGACGTTTTGTAAATCCTTCGAAATCTCTTGAAATTTATTAAATTCTTTGGAATCTTTTAAACTATACTATATTCTTTCAAATCTTTTCAACTTTTAAAAATCTTTGGAAATATATACTTAGAAATCCTTTAATTCTTGTGCATAAATTGTTTAAAATATGATAAAATCTCTTGAAATCCCGTGAAATTACATCAAATCTAATGATATGCCTTAAAAATTCATAAAAATACCTTTACAATCCCTTAAAATTACTGAAATCCTTTTAAATGCCTTAAAAATCCTTTGATATTTTTGGAAATCTTGAAAATTTCTTGCAATCTTTTCAAATATCTTACTTTAACCCAATAAAGTTAAATAATTTTGAATGATTTTACGCGTAGTAGTAATTTAAAAATTGGGGGAAAATTTGATTTATATGGGTATTTTTTTAGAGACTGATGGAAAAACATCAAAATAATAATCTAGATATACCGAGATGAAGTCTTAATAACATTATTACAATCTTTTATTGTAAAATTACTAAACTAAAATGTTATATACTATAATTTTTTATACCTGGATTTCTTATAAGGTCGATTTATTAAAAGTATTACGTAACAGTATCGATTTACCTCCTGTAGCGATTTCATTTTGATGTGTTTTTATTTTTACCCTTTTATTTTTCCCTATTTTTGTAACAATTTTTGTTTTTTTAGGCGACGACATTCAGTCAAGTTTTGGAAACTGACGAGGGCAGCGATGAAAAGGCCATTACAGCAATGGGGCTTCTAAATACGATAGAAACTCTTTTGTCTGTAATGGAAGACCAGCCACAAATAATGGCCCAATTGCAGCCCACGGTTCTGCAAGTGATCGCTCATATTTTCAATCAAAGTGTGATGGGTTAGTTTTGTTTTTACTTGTTAAATTTTGATTCTATTGAGACTTGAATTTCTTTCGAATTTGATGGGTATCTTTTTTTAGAGTTTTACGAAGAAGCTCTCTCGCTGGTATACGATCTCACGGGAAAGTCGATCTCGGAAGATATGTGGAAAGTACTGGAACTTATGTATCAGCTCTTCCAGAAAGATGGCTTTGACTATTTCACAGACATGATGCCAGCATTGCATAATTACATTACTGTCGACACACCAGCGTTTTTATCCAACGAAAATCATATCTTGGCTATGTTCAACATGTGTAAGGCTGTAAGTTTCCATCTTGGTTTGATGAACTTTATTATCTCGTTTACAGGGCTTGGATCGTGCGACTAATCGACAAACAGTTACAATAAAAATTTCAAAATTGTAATTCAAAACTAGAAATACTCGAATATTTAAATTGAGAAAATTAAAAATGGAATAATTTCTCATTAAAGTTTTATACTTAGAAATGTTGTTATTAATAACTTTTGAAATTGAACAATTTCTAATTTCATGAAACCATGTTCAAAGTTTTAATTTTTTCAAATTGCAAGCTTGGATAGTTGGACATTTGCATGTAGAAAACGTTGTAAATCGATTAATTTCAAATTCAGTTACAGTCTTCACACTCAGTCCCTTTTTCTCCTTTTTAGAAAGAATTTATCTTTTTTTCTCCTGTTTTCAAGAAACTTCCCCTTTTTCTCATGCTTTCGCTTAAATGCGAACTAAATTAACAGAACCTAATAAGAAAATCTAACAATTTTTGGTTGAAAGTTAATTCTTTTTGGTCAACAAATCGCCTATTTGGTTAAAAATTCAATTATTTTGTTAAAAAGTCTTCTTTGTGGTGAAAAATTCACCTGTTTTGTTAAAAATGTATCTTTTTGCATACAAAATTTGTTCTTATGAATTGCAAGATTATCTTTTATAGTGGAAAAGTAATCTATTTTCCTTGAAAACTCATCTTTCTTTGTTGAAAATTAACTGGCTCTTATGTATGAAATTTCAACCATTCAGTTAAAAAATCATCTATTTTGTTGAAAAATCGTCTCTTTTTATTAAAAGTCCAACTATTTGGTTGTAAATAAAACTGCTTGGTTTAAAAATGTTGAAAGTTCGACCATTTGGTTGAAAATTCAAATATTTTGTTCAAAAATCATCTTTTTGCTCAAGAATTCAACTTTATGTAGAACATACATCTTTTTGCATAGAAAATTTATCCTTATGGATTAAAAATGTATTTTTGATGGTAGAAAATTCATCTTTATGGTGGAAAATTAATCTTGGTTGAAAATTAACTTTTTTGATAAATCAATTGTGTTCTAAAAAATTCGTCTTTTTACTTGAAAATTAATTTTAACTAAACTATTTGCTTGAAAATTCATCTTTCTTTGTTGCAAATGTTTTTTTTTGTTTTTTTTTGTTTAAAATTTATCTTTGTAGGTTGAAAATTGAACTATGTGGCTAAAATTTTAATTACTTTGTTAAAAATTCGTCTCTTTTGCTTAAAAGTTCTCAACTCTTTTGTTAAAAATTCCTCTTTGGGTTCAAACTGAACTACGTTGTTAAAAAAATACAATATATATTTCGACTTGAAATCTTAGAAATTTTAAACATTCATCTTCAATTCAATATTGTATCTGTAATAATTTTATTTAAAAGAATTTATTGCTCTGTTTGCAAGAAAAATATTTCCCCTGGTTCGAGACCATTTTGGTATGTGAAGTCTGAATTATTAAAAAATGTATAATTTCATACTTATATAGTCTCAAATTTAAAGCCTTAATGGTTGAGTAATTTTAAGTTTAAAATGTTCAAAATGAATGTTCGGGAGTTAAAAATGAATGTCAATTATAAACTTCTCTCATTTGAAAATAATTCCAGTTGACAAGTTTAACAATTCAGAAAGAAATGTTTTAAACCCAGGTTTAGAATCCTTCAAGCTGAAGCTTTATTTCTTTATCTTTAAAAATTTGATGCGACTTCTTGTGGATTTTTTGCGAGATTTCATGCAACTTTTTTTGTAATTTTATGCGACTGATGCGACTTTTTTAAAGCGTTCTAGTCGATTCGAATCCTGCGTTTAGAAACTGAACACTTAAATTTTATCCATCATAGGTTTTGATGGGCGATGCTGGCGAAGATCCTGAGTGTCATGCAGCTAAGTTGTTAGAAGTTATTATTCTCCAGTGCAAAGGACATATAGATCAGGTGAATATTGTTTCAAGAAATGTTTCATTCTAATTGTATCTTAATAAATAATCCTCAAATTATATTTTGCTTCCTTTCCAGTGTATACCCTCACTCGTTCAATTGGTCTTGGAGCGTCTGACGCGCGAGGTGAAAACTTCAGAACTGAGAACGATGTGCCTTCAAGTAGTAATCGCAGCTTTGTATTATAATCCAGCCTTGTGTCTCGAGGCCATGGACAGATTACAAGGCACGCTAGGTCAGTCGGCAGAACCGATAGCATCACATTTTATAAAGCAGTGGATACTCGACACGGATTGCTTTCTCGGGTTGGTATCACAAATTATAAACAATTGAGGGGTTGACCACTTGACTTTTGAGTGTACACAAGATTTCAGAAGATTTGACAAAAAAATCAAATATTTAAAAGATTTTAAAGGATTTCAAAAGATTTCACAAAAAATAATTTCAAAGACGTTTCAAACATTTCAAAGATTTCAAGACCCGGACGAAAATGTATTTTTACAATTAAATATAATAAATTACAGTAGTATGCAAATACTATTTTTTAACTTTGTATTTACTTGCAAAATTTTTGTCATTATTTTTGTAATTTTCTGTTTTGTTTGAAAAAAAAACTTAAAAATGGTAGAAAATTATAAAAATAGTTCTACCAGAAACCACCAGTTCATGATAGATTTCGGAAGCTTTTACAATATTTTACAAGTAATTACAAATTATTACAAAAAAAAATGCAATTTTCACATTGCTTCACTTCATTGTAATTTATTGTGTTTTATTGTGAAAATCTATTTCCACTAGGGTGATTTTGAAATCGATTTAAAAGATTTCAAAATATTTCTTAAGGATTAGAAAAATATTTTAAAGATTTCATAACTGGTTTCGAAGGATTTTAAAAGATACCACAAAAGTTTCTGGGGTTTCAAAGATTTTTTTAAATTTTCAGAAAAACTTCGACACACTGACGAAAATGTATGTTTGCAAATTAGTAATTTGTAATTACTTGTAAAATTTTATGAATGTCCAAAATCCAGGAAAAACTTGTGAGTTTCTACCAGAATTTTATTTTTCTAATTTTCTGTTGTATTAAAAAAAACCGTGAAAAATGGTAGAATATTACGAAAATAATTTTACCAGAAACCACACATTTGTGATAGAATTTGGAATTCGGAAGAATTACGAAATTTTACAAGTAATTACAAAAATATTACAATTTTCACATTGCTGTACTTTATTGTGTTTTATTGTGAAAATACATTTCCACTAGGGTGATTTTTAAATCGATTTCAAAATATTTCACAAGAATTTCAAATATTCAAAAGTTTTCGATGGATTTCAAAAGATTTCAAGCGCTTCAAAAGTTTTTCCAAAAATTGATTTTTAGAAGAAAATTCTATTCAATCATTTGCAATATCACAAATTTCATATCACATAATATAATGCAATTTAAAGTAAGTTCGATTTCAATTTTTTTTTTGTTATGTTTAATTCAATTGTTAACTATTTCAATCACGAAATCATTCAGTTTACAATGCTTAATTCTTAAATGTTTTACATTAAAAATGTTCCATTTTACGTCTTCATTTTTAAGCCTACATTTTTCATTTACAGAATTTTAAAATATAGTTTTGAAGACATCATCAGTTAAAAATTAAAAGTGCTTGAAATACAAAATTCTTTATAAAAAAACGTTTTAAGTCGATCAAATGTAAAATATAAATTGATTCTTCATTTTATAAATTGAACTATAGTTCGAGTATTGATAATTGAATAGTAACTTATTTTACAAAGACGGTTCTGAATCTATTCAAAATTAAACAATTCAAACGTCCGGTTGAAACTTTATAAACTATTCCAAATATGTACAGAATTTCAAATGAAAAAATCTGCCCGCTTTTTTCGGTTTTCGCACATCGTGCTCGACTCAGATAAAAAGAAGAAATTTACTTGCAAATATTATAAAATTGACAAAATCTTTACGTTTTAAGTGATTGATAAATTTGTTTTTATTTAAGATTGAAAAGGAAGTTTATTTACTTAAGACTCTATCGGCCTTAAGGAACACATTCTCATTACAATGCCCGCACACTTTTTTAAAGTCCAAAGCAAAACGCTTAATTGCTTAAGAAACAGTTTTGGTTTACCTTACTGAAAATCCTACCAAAAAATCGAAAATTCCACTTCTGGTCAAACAGTGTTTGTACGCATGACCGAAATCAAATTTTTATATTCATATAATATATATGTATAATTAAAAAAAAGGTTAAACAACCACCGCTGAGTCCCATCTGAAAATGACACCGGCCGCGGCTCCCAGTAGAACCGCGGTAAATCACACCTATGGCCACGTCTCACGACTGTGAGATGGGTGGCCATATATATTATTTTTTAATCGAATTTTCTGTGCTTAAAAGAAAAACGGTGACTCCTATAAAAAAAATTTATTTTTTTATTTTTATTGTTATTTGTCACGATTAAAACAAAAACTACTCATCCTATCAAAAAATGATGAATAACAAATTTGTAACTCTTTTTTGGTTTAACAACTTTTGTCCAATTATTTTTTTCGTAGCTTGTGTCGTTTGTCCAAAAAAAATTTTTTTTATTTTTCATGTTGTTTTTTACGAATAAAACAAAAACTACGCGTCCTGTCAAAAAGTGATTCATGAAAAATTTGTAGATCTTTTTTGGGTGCACAATTTTTGTCTTCTCATATATTTTTGTATCTTGCATAGTTTGACCGCAAAATAGAATTTTTTATTTTTCATTTTTTCTTGTGCAATCACAATTTGAATTTTCGATTTTTCGGAAAAATTGAAAAAGTTGTTAAGATAATCTTCTAGGGCTTTCAAAAATCAACGTTTTCCCTCTCTTGACTTTCTTCCATATTGTACGTTGTTTGGCTTAAAATGTTCAGTTTCATTTGTTTTTTTGGAGTTTGAAAATGCTATAACTCTGGTAATTTGTTTTTCATCGAAAAAAAGTCATTAGGATAAATTGTTCGTCTTTTTGAGTACTATGAATTTCCGTCCATAGAATTTTTAAATCTTGAAAAAAAATGGTCTCAAAAATTTTGAAAATGCTCTAACTTTTTGAATTTTTATCCAAAGTAGCTGGTCAACGAACCCATTCTGTCTTTTTAGGCCTTAAAAATGTGTGCCAAAGTACAATCCAATCCAATTAATCGTTCGAAAGTTATCGTGCTTACAGGATACCTCCTTCGCAAAAATCGTTTTTTCTGACTCAGGGGGTGTCAAAACGTAGAGATTTGATGAAAATTGTTCAATGTTTAATCTCTCTAACTTGAAATTTCTTAAAATGGTCATCATTTTGAAAATTTAAAATATTATTGATTCGTTCTTCAATTTAGAGCGTTGAAAATGATGGCGTAGCGTAGATTTATATTTTTTAATCAGAAATCTTAACTGTTCAATTGATCAAAGTTTATAATTTTTTATTTTGCAGTTTAACGGTATATAATTTAAAATTATTCAATTAAAAAGTGCATAAAAGCTTCTATTTTATACGTGTAAATTATTGAGCGTTAAAATTAAATTCTTTTAAATGGACAATTTTTTAAGCCTCAATTTTTAAAGTTTCAAATTCAAAAGAGTACCACTTTGAGTGCTTAAATTTTGTAGTTCGGTTTTTATTACTTCAAACGAAAAAATTTCAGTTTTAAGAGCTCGAATTTTTTAATTTCAATGACCGTCAAAAAATGTTGCGAACCAGGACGTCATCGAAAATGTTTACTCTATTAAAACAGCCACCCTGCACAAGGATTTCAAAGATTTTGCATAGATTTCAGAAAGATTTCACAAAAATTACCAAGATTTCACAAATTTGTCAAAGATTTCACGAAGGCTTGCACACCAAATTTCAAGAGTGATCAACCCTTCGTATCAAATTGAAAATAATTTCGTTTAAATATATGTCTAAATTGTATTTTAAACGAAAAATATTGCACAGGTTACACGACAGAAAACTTTGTGTCCTCGGTCTTTGTACTTTGATCAGTATGGGTCCTGCAAGACCAGCTGCAGTGAATGAGTGTTCTCGACAAATTATTCCTTCCTTAATTTTGCTGTTTGATGGATTGAAACGAGCATATGCGGCGAAAGTCGCGGAAGGCGAGGACGACGAAAACGACGAGGAGGAAACCGACATTGACGAGGGTAAGTTTTTCTTCATTGGACTCATAAATTTGCAGACACTTTAAAATAAACAATTACTAAATTTTTCGTAAGTAAAGAGCGTACAGGGTGCACACTATTTCCTCTATTCCCTTGCGTTTTCCCTTTTTTCAAATTCCCCTTTTTCCCCTATTCTCGAAAAACTTCCCCTTTTCTCTTTAAATATACGATATTTGAAAATAAAATTATTTGTCTTACATCCAGAAAATTATTCTATTAAAAAGTAGAATATGCTACTGCGAGTAGTTGAAGCTTTTTTTTAACTTGCAAAATTATCTATTGTAATTAATTTAGCTTTTTTTAAATTTGACTAATTTCAAACTAAACTATTTAGGTATTGATAACCTTAGGCGACAAGCCGCATAAGTTTTTTATCATAAACTATTTAGGATTTAAATAAATCTTTGAAGGTAAAATATTTGTTCGTTGAATCCATACAAATTGAATATTTTTTAAATTAACTATAATAAAGTACGATGGTCCCGATGGTCTGTCTATTCCACATTGAAGATTCATTAGTTTTAATTTTCATAACGATTGTCATTGTGTCAGATACATTATAACGATTATTGTTCGATTAGACCAAAATTCAAACAAGAATTACAAGATTTACAACTGATCTTAATGGCATTTTTCGATTGAACACAAATTGTATAAGTTCTAGAATTTAAACAATTTTCAAAAACTGCTAAAAACCAGCTTTTAACAGTTGGGCTTTAAGCCCAGTTTTTCGTAGCTGTTAAATATTTTTTTCCTTGAATATACATTCCATATAATATTTAATCAATGTAAAGCTTTATCAAAATTGAAACAAACCAAAAAATTGCCTTTTTTATTTAAAATTGTTTGATCTCTCAGGGTTTGATTTGAAAATGTCCATCGTTAAGTCTTTTAGTTTTACTTCGTGCATTTCAAAATTTGTTAATATTATACTGTTTTTAGTGCCTAAAGTCTTAGACAATTTAAAATAATAAGTGTTTGAAATCAAACCATTTTGAATGGGGTTTTAAAGATAAATTTAATGAATAATTTTAATTTAATTTATATCCAAGGAATTTCAAATTATTTCTACTTATTTTAATGGCTTTTCACGATTTCAAGGAATTTTAATTAGTTTCTAGAGAACTTCAGGGAATAAATTAAATTTTATTTCACGGGATTTTTACGGATTTCAACCATTTCAAATGATATGAAGGACATACAAAAAATTCAAAGGATTTTAAAGATTCCAAAGAATTTTAAGAGATTATGTTTACAGAAATTGTAGGACTCTTAATATTAAAAAAAATGTTGTTTAGTGCTAGTGTAAAATATTTTAGGCGCTCAAACTTGAACTATTTTTAATTTGAGTTTGAGAGCATTGAAAAGTGTTGTTTTCAATTTCAATTTAAAATATGAATTACATATAGTAAAGATGAAATAACAAGCCTTGCACAGAAATATATAATTATACTTATAAGTATCACGGTTTAATTTTTAGAAGAGGAAATATTCTTGATTATGAGAACGATTTAAAACATGTAAAAATTGTTTATTTAAAAGATTGTATGTTTCTCGGAATTTTTTATATTGCCGTGAACGGATTTTCAGCGACCTGAGCGAGGGGTTAATTATTCGGACTTTTAGTGTTTGGGACTTTTGAGTCCCATTTGAGATTTAATAAAATGCTTTAAGTCTCGTGAAATTCTTTGGAATATCTTAAAGTCACTTGAAATGTGTAGAATCGCTAAAAATCCATTGAAATCATTAGAAAGCCTACACAATTCTTTGAAGTCGCTTGATATCTTTTATATCGCTTGAAATCCTTTAGAATACCTTTGGAATCTCGTGAAATCATTGGAGATTTAATAATATCCTTAAATTTACTGTCCAAAGTTCACTAGAAA
This sequence comes from Andricus curvator, assembly GCA_932195095.1. NCBI lineage: Eukaryota > Metazoa > Arthropoda > Insecta > Hymenoptera > Cynipidae > Andricus > Andricus curvator. Next base: position 127,620 of record CAKNYM010049517.1, read on the forward strand.
CTCCTTGAAGTCCTTGGAAATTCTACAAAATTCTTTACAATCCCTTGGAATTTTTAATATCTATTGAAGTCCTTTAGAATCCCTTAAAATTGAAATGTTTGGAAAACGTAAAAATTAATTTAAAAAATGTAAATCATTTGGTATCCCTTGAAATCCTCATAGATTTAATAAAATCCGTCAAGTCTTGCAAAATTCCTTGAAATACCTTAAAATCCCTTGATATCCTTAGAAATCCTAAAGTATTCTTTGAAATCCCTTGCAATTTTGTACATCCCTTGAAATCCTTGAAACACCCCCTGGAAATCTTTGGGAAACATAAAAAATCATTTTAAAAAATATACATTATTTGAAGTCCCTTGAATATGAATTAAATTTAACTTATCGTCAAATTTCTATTAAAAACAGTTAAAATTAATTAGTTAATTTTAATTAATTTAAGATTTAATAAAATCTATTGTATCTTGTGAAATTCCTTAAAATCCCTTGAGATTTTTTTACTCGCTACGAATCCCTTGACATTTTTTAAATACCTACCAATCCCTTGCAATTTAATTTAATTTATTGTCCAAAGTTCACTAGAATTTCCTTGAAATCTTTGGAAATTCTACAAAATTCTTTGAAATCCCTTGCAACTTTTGATATCTCTTGAAATCCCTTGATATCCCGGGAAATCTTAAAAATCCTGTAAAATCCCTTGAAATGTTTTGAAATCGGTGGAAATAATTTAAAATCTTTTCAAAATCGACGAAATCATTTAAAATCCTTCTAAAAGCCTTAAAATCCATGGAAGGCCTTCGAGAATGGTCGAAATACTTTGGAATCCCTAAATATCTCCTGATATGTTTGGAAATCTTTAAAATCCCGTGAAATTTTTTTGAAATCTGACGAAATCGCTTTAAGTCCGTGGCGATTCTCTGGAATTCCTTGAAATTTAATCAAATCCTTCGTTAAATATATAAACAAATCATTCGTTTGTACTTTCTGTTTTTTTTTGCATCAATTCTTTCAATATTATAATATTTTTTATTTCTATACTGATTTCTTATCATGATTTTCTTGTCATGATTTTGATTTTCTTATAATGATTTTCTATGATGATTTTTCTAGAATTTCGAAAAAATTGTGAGGAATTCATTATAGGAAAATCATTATAGTCTTATACTGAATTTCCTATAATATTTTTTCGCAAGCGAGGATTACAAGGGTTTATAAAATATTGCATGGGATTGCATGAGATTCCATTAGATTGCAGGAGTAAGTAACCCCTCGGACCTAAGTATATCCAATTAAAAAAAAATCGATGGCAGAAATCATTTAAAAAAATCATTTAACACTATTTAATAACTATACAATTTCTTATAAAAAGATTGTTTCTTCTTTTCTAAATGTGAACATGCAATTTTAATCTGCCCCCTCCTCGTGGGGGGGGGGGTAGATTAAGAGCTCAGAAATGGGTGGGGGGCCACCCTTTTTTGAGCTCTTTTTACGCTGTGATCAGTCAGTGTAGTCGTAGTCAGATCCTATTTTTAATGAATAACCTGAAATCTTTTGTAGAAGTCCTGTCGTCGGACGAAGACGAAATCGACGACGCTAGTCAAGAATACTTGGAAAAGCTTCAAGAAAAAGTGTCGAAGGGCTCGGCGCAACATGGTTTCAACGTGGGTTCTTATATCCAAGACGGACTCGGAGATCACAAATCTGACGAGGACGACGAGGAGGATTCTGAATACGAAGCAAACGAAGAAACTGCTCTTGAGACTTATATTACACCTTTAGACTCAGACGACACCAACCAAGATGAATATGTCGTTTTTAAAGAAATTATGCAAAGTAGGTGGATTTAGCATTGTTTTCATGAACGCAGGGTTGTCACTGGACCGGAAACAGGATTTTTTAAAGCCCATAACAAAAACAAGGAAATGGCAGTGATTTTTTTTACTGGAAACTTTAAATTTTGAAACGACAACACTATCTAGTCACTTTATATGTAACTTGACACCACATGAATGTTTCACTTTGAATTCATTAATTGAAGCCGTTGGTCAAAAGGGACCTAACTACTAAAATGTCAATTTCGAGAAAAATCCCCCAAAAAATGAATTGACGTAAATTTAAATTAATAATCACATCTTTTTTTAATTAAGGCTAGTAAACTTTTATATATCGCGTTTACTGAAAATTTATAGTTTATTTATGCCTTTTCGGGAAATTAAACATAGTTTTCCGTAGTCTTTATTACTGAATAATTTCCCTCTATTTCTTTTTTACTTGATACTCATGATTTTAAAACTATTAGATAAAAATTAAAATAATATGAAGCCTTTCAACCGTTTTTTAACCTCTTTTTCGAGTGACGTTTATCGAAATTTTTTGTCTGTTTTTATGATAATTAGATCCATTTTCGACAATGAATTACAGGTCATGATTTAGCTGGTATTTTTCTTTACTGAAGGGGGTGTTTTGATTCATTGTATTTTTCTATTTTATAAAATTATTGTCCATTCACGTGGTGGAAATTATTTTCAACTTTTTGATTAAGCTCACCCCATTTTTATCGAAAGTTATATTTTAATCTCTAATATCAGCGGACATTTCAAAAATTCCTTTGATCCTGTTTCGACAATCACCATACTTTGTCAGGGTTTCCACCCTACCTGAAAAACCTGGAATTCTCATGAAATTTTTTCGAGGACGTGTTTAATTTTTTTAAATTGCAATATAAAATTGAATAACAATGATTCTTTAATTGTAAAAGTAGCTTTATATTACTGTATTTAACTATTTGGCTGAAAATTCGTTTTTTTGCTTGAAATTAATTTTTTTAACTAAAATAGACCTATTTTATTTTCGGTTGAAAATTGATCGTTTTTGGTTAAACTGAAAAATATTTCTTGGTTCAAAATTAAACTCATGGTCAATGTCGTCTTTTTTGGTTGAAATATCAACTACTATATTTTTTGTCTTTGGTTGAAAAATGTGCTATTTTGTTGAAAATTCGTTTTTTCTTTGACTGAAAATTGTTTCTTTGTTGTGAAAGTTTTAACTATTCCATTTGAAACTTCAACTATTTTATTGTAATTTTTTTTATTCCGTTAGAAATTATTATTTTTTTTAAATTGAAAATCTAACTATTCGAGTTGAATATTCTATCAATTTTGTTAAAAATGCATACCTTTGGTTGAACATTAATTTTGTTAACTAAAAATTTAACTATTCAATTTTTGGTTGAAAAATTATCTTTTTTGGTTGAAAATTCGTCTCTTTTTGGTAAAAATTAATTGTCGTGTTTGAAACTTAATCTTTTTGTTCGAAAATTCAATTATTCTAGTTGAAGATTCATCATATTAGTTGAAAATTAATCTTTTTGGTTTAAAATTCAACTATTCCAGTTGTATATTCATCATTTTAGTTGAAAATTTATCACTTTGTTTGAAAATGTTATTATTTGTTTGAAAATAATTTTTTTTAATGATTTTTTTAAAAGTGTAAATGTAACAATTCTAATTAAATATTCCATCATCTTATGTTAGTCAAAAATTCATATCTTTCTTTGAATATTAATTTTTTTTAACTAATAATTTAACTATTCAATTTTTGGCTGACAATTTATGCTTTTTAGTTCAAAATTCGTGTATTTTATTTAAAATTCCTCTTTTTTGGCAGAAATTAATCTTCTTGGTAGAAAATTCATCTTTTCGGTTGAAAATTCAACTATTCCAGTTAAAGATTCCTCATTTTAGATAACAGTTCAACTATTTAGTTAAAAAATTGACTTTTCAAGTGACGGATTCAACTATTTCGTTGAAAATTCATGTATTTTGTTGAAAAATCGTCTTTTTGGTAGAAAACTAATCTTCTTGATCGAAAATTAATCTTTTTGGTTGATAATAATAATACTAGATTGCAAGTTACTCTTTTTTTGTAAAATCATCTTTTCGGTTAAAAATTCATCTATTCCAGTTGAAGATTCATCATCTTTAGTTAAATTTGACAATTTTTGTGTGGAAATTTAATTTTTTTAACTGAAAATTTAACTATTCCATTTTTTGGTTGAAAACTGATCTTTTTTTCGTTCAAAATTCAACTATTTGGTTGAGAATTCATGAATTTTGTTGAAAAAAACTCTTCTCTTTTGGTAGAAAATTAATCTTTATGGTTGAAAAAACAACTTTTTTTTAAAAACATAATCTTTTTTGTTTAAAATGCAATATTTTTAATTGAAAAGTTAGGAATTTGAAGTGGCTTAAATTGAATTCAATATAGTACCCACATTAATTTTACCTAAATATGCACTGAATTTTAAGTATAAAAAGATAAAATACAACATTTTTTGCATTATTATTCAAATTTATAGACTTGAAGAGACAAATTCAACAAATGATTAATTACGTTTTTAGTGTTATTTAATTCATCGATGGTATTCCGAAAACATATGTCTGGAAAAAACTTGAGATACCTGGAAAAAGCCTGGAATTGTCAGAGAATTTTGTCCAGGATTTGGGTAGACACCCTGTTTGTAATCAATTTTAAGATTAATTATATATTATTAATATGTATTCTGTATTGCAGAATTCAGTAGAGAACATGTAATAGACCCCTTTCTGAGAAACGGCTCCTTAAATTTCAGTTTAAAATATCAGAAATTTTAAATTGTTTTCAGCTTCGAAAATTTAAATGACTGGGCAAAATATATAAAACTAGGAATGTTTTTTGATTGAGTGACTAACCTGTAAAGATTTTTCTTTCAATTTCGGACTTTGTAAATTTATTATCGTTATACTTTTTAGATATCGAAAAAACAGACCAAAATTGGTACACAGCCCTTACCAACCATTTAACGGCTGAACAACAAAAGACTCTACAAGAGATTATTTTGTTGGCAGATCAGCGCAAAGCTGCATTAGAAAGCAAACGAATTGAACAGAGTGGTGGTAAGAACAGAAATTTTTATTATTTTTTATAGTTGATATAGATTGGTTTTCTAAATAAATCAGTTATTTTCTTTGTTGATTCTTTTTCGAATAAATTAACAGATTGCTTCATTGACTTCTGTTATGGATATTTGTAGACATTTTGAGAACTTTCCTTTATTTCTTAAAATGAATTTGTTATTTTGATGTTCCTATAATTCACACATTAATTTCATATAAAAAATATACAATACATAAAAAGACGAGAGAACAAAAATAAGAAAGGGGATTTGTAGGATGCCTTCTTTTTCTTTTCTCTTTTTTCATTTTTTTTTGTTTATTTTTTATTTGAATGAAGACATCTAAGAATTTGTGGTCCAAATTTGATCATTAAGTTCTTGATTCTTTTAATTTTCAAGAATTTCGTAGTTAAATTTGAATGTTGGATGGACACTAAAGAGGAATTTAAAATTTTATTTATAGAGAAATTAAAAAGAAAGGGGATTTGGAGGTTGCCTTCTTTTTCTTTCCTCATTTTTTATTTGAATGGAGACATTTATGAGTTTTTTGTCTAAATTTGATCGTTAGGTTCTTGGTTTTTTTAATTTCAAATCATTTCGTTGTTAAATTTGAATTTTTGACACTAAAGAGGAATTAAAATTTTTATTTAGAGAAAAGAAAAAGGAAGGGGATTTGGAGCTTGCCTTCTTTTTCTTCCCTTTTTTTAATTTAATTTTTTTTTTTAATAGAGACATTTCCTAGTGTTTTGTCTAAATTTGATAATTACTACATTCTTGTTTTTTTAATTTCAAAGAATTTCGTAGTTAATTTTGAATGTTGGACGTTAAAGTGAAATTAAAATTTTGATTTATTCTGAATTTAATATTTATTTCAGGATACGCCTTTCATTCCCAGACTGTGCCCACCTCGTTCAATTTTGGGGGAACGCCGTTGGGTCGATAAAGAATTACGAAGTTTTTATTGTAGACTAAGTAAGTAAAAAATTATAAAGTAAACTAAATTGTACGATGGTAAGATACAACTGTTAATACGATCACTTAGGAAGTCGTATAGCATTTCCTATTTACTATTTTTGTGTAAACTAAATGTACATTACGAAGACGGTCGGACTAATTTGTATTGTTCTGAAAATCGTCTATGCAATCTCATACGATTGGTTGAAACAATAAAATCAGCTTCTGCAATTCACAATCGCATGATGATTCCACACTTTGTTGTACAAAAGATCCAAAAATTATAATCACGTTAATTCTCAAGTAGCATTGCTTCCAATCGAATGGATGCGCTTTTTTGTAAACTATTATACTATTTTTGATTTGTGCGATAAACGTATACTTTTTAAACAACAAGAAAAAAAAACACAAAGTGTATTTTCTGTGATTCTTTGTTTCGTGGTGGGTGCGCATTTTGTTTTAGAAAATTAAATTTAACAAGAATGGAACAGACAACTGTTTTTAATCCAATGTCCGATGAGCCATTTACTTCTAATTCAAAGTGCTACGTGTACTGTAAACTTGGATCATGCTATATGGCAACGCATGTTTCTAGAACACGAAATACAAAAATACGAACTGAACGGCAAGAATTGTAATTTAAACTTTTTACTCTGTAGATACGTCTTAAATGCTTTATCTGCGTCTGTTGCACTCGTTGACTCTTCGATTACCAAGCTAGAATAAATTGTGAAAAAGCGAACGAATTAAAAAAAAATAGCCGATAAGGTTTCCAAGTTCTGATTGACTTTGGTGATTGAAGAGTGAATTGTCTTTTGCGTATCGGAAACTCGTTTTGTTACACCGTCGTCAAAAAATAAATAAAAATACCGTCTCATAATCAGCAACAGAAAGCGTCCTACTTTTCCCAAAGGACCAGACTTTACTTCACATAGACAAATTTAGTAGTTATAGAGTAGTAGACGTTCTGTTGCAATCGCAAAGTCGCCCTAGAGAAGAAATTCCGTCGATACTACAAAATGAGGATTTTCTTGCATAAAGAAAAAACTTTAATCAAATATTCAAAAGCTCAAGAGATTTTCTTCACTATGGCGAGTCTTACGCACTTTTTTTGTTGCTAAGAACGCTTCTTTTTTGTCTATAGAAGAATGGTTAAGCCTGAAACTTAAAAAGTGTTCTGAGCTATGATCTTTTTGAGAGAAATGACTTTGGCGTCTGCGATTAATGTTGAGTTTGGAAAACAATTCAGTCTTTCCGTAGCTATTTAGAATAATGTTCGTCTTGATAGGTGGCCACAAAATTCGTCTTTATATTTTTGTTATTTCGAGATGATTCATATTTTCCCTAATTTGAAGTCTTTTAATATTTAAAAAAAAAATTATTTTTTTTACCTCATGATTTTAAATTCTGCGCATTCTAAGTTGTGATTTATAGAATTTGTGGTCGCCGTAAATAGTCTCATTTACTGCTTTATAGACTACAAGGAAAGCAAGAGTGCATGTTTTAAATCTAGAAAATGCATTTAGATTACTAGTTATTATCAAATTGCTAAGAATCCTTTCTTTCATAAATTCAATATTGTTTCATTTGACACTTCAAATACACTCTCTGAATTGATTTATTCTTCTACGCATAAAAAAACGATTGAAAAAAAATTATTTAAACATCCTGTCATCCCTTCAAACAAACATTACATTGTATGTTCTACCTTAACTTAAAATTCTTTTAATTGTCTCAAGTAAGCAGCGAATGTTTAAATTCTATTTTTGTACCTTAGAACTTAGTAAAATGTAACTTAACAAAAATTTCTTTTTATACTTTTGTAATTTACATTTTTTGAGTTTTATACATGTATAATTTTATAGTTATAAAATTGTATGCCTATGAAAAATATAATTTCCTTAGTGCAAAATTTGATGACAAATTTTTTAATAGGTTTTCTCGACTTATTTTTAGATTTTTTTCTGAAAACACGTCGTATTGCCGAGTTTTGAAGAATGTCAATCCTCTCTCAAGCTTTCTGGCATAATGAAAAGTGTTCAGTTAGCGGTCGTTAGTTTCCTGCAGTGGTTATTGTTATTATTAAAATTTGACGTATTAAAATTTTAGAGAGGAGCAGAGTTTCGTTGGTCTTCAGGGAATTCCTATAACTTTAATTTAAATAACTGTCAAGCAGAATAAATTTGCAATTTTTTTATTTCACATAGTTTTATTCCTTTTGTAAAAGATTCCAGGTTAAAAATTGTACAAGTTTAAGATTCTGGTCTTTGAATATTAATGGTCAGGTAAAATGAAAAATTGGTCAGGACAAAATTAGGGAATTTTCAAAATGAAATTTTGTGGTAACCCTGATATAATATTCTTGTTAGTAATTTATTTGCCTTGTATTTTTATATTTCTTTTTTTTTGAAGTTGCTTCCTCTTGACGATTATTTTTTTATTCATAAATTCTATTTGAAATGAAAATTCAAGTATCTTCGTAGAAAATTTACTTTTTATTTAAAACTCATATTTTTATGTTGAAAAGTCAAACTGAAATCTTTTTTGGATGACAATTCAACTATTTTTTCGATCTTGTCTTTTTAATTTAAAAAATCATCTATTTCAGTAGAAATTGCATCTTTCGTGGATAAAAATGCAACTGTTTGGTTGAAAATTCAACAAGTTTGTTAGAAAGTCATCCTTTTTGCTTGAAAATTCAACTGTTTTGTTGAAAATTCAACTATTTCGTAGAAAATTTACTTTTTGGTTAAAATGCATGCATTTTAACCAAAA
>CAKNYM010049517.1:136678-174102 GCA_932195095.1 Andricus curvator
CAAAATATGAATGTTAAACAAGTCAATTTTCTACGAAATACTTGAATTCTCAACAAAACAGTTGAATTTTCAACCAAAAAGTTGCATTTTTAACCAAGAAAGATGCAATTTCTACTAAAACAGATCAATTTTAAATTAAAAATCCAAACTTAAAAAAAAATAGTGGAATTTTCAACCAAAAAAGATTTCAGTTGAGTTTTCAACACCGAAATTTATATATTTTTTATATTAAATAAATATTATACATTTATTTATATAATATAAATATGCATATTTCGGTGTTGAAAACTCAACTGAAATCTTTTTTTGTTGAAAATTCCACTATTTTGTTGAAAGTTTGGATTTTTAATTTAAAAATTCATCTGTTTTAGTAGAAATTGCATCTTTCTTGGTTAAAAATGCAACTTTTTGGTTGAAAATTCAACAATTTTGTTAAAGTCATCCTTTTTGGTTGAAAATTCAACTGTTTTGTTGAGAATTCAAGTATTTCGTAGAAAATTGACTTGTTTAACATTCATATTTTGAAAGTGTTGAAAAGTCAACTAGAATCTTTTTTGGTTGGAAATTCAACTATTTTTCTGAGAGTTTGTCTTTTTAATTTAAAAATTCATCTAGTTTAGTAGAAATTGCATCTTTCTTGAATAAAAATGCAACTGTTTGCTTGAAACTTTAACAATTTGGTAAAGTCATTCTTTTTTCTTCAAAATTGAACGGTTTTGTTGAATATTCAACCATTTCGTAGAAAATTTAATTATTGTTTAAAATTCATATTTTTTTTTGTAAAGTCAACTGAAATCTTTTTTGGTTGAAGATTCAACTATTTTTTTGAAAATTTATCTTTTCAATTTAAAAAATCATCTATTTTAGTAGAAATTGCATCTTTCTTGGATAAAAATGCAACTGTTTGATTGAAAATTCAACAATTTTGTTAAAAAGTCATCCTTCTTGCTTGAAAATTCAACTGTTTTGTTGAAAATTTACCTATTTCGTAGAAAATTTACTTATTGTTTAAAATTCATATGTTGGTGTTGAAAAGTTTATTTATTATATTTATATGTAAAATTATGTAAATATTACCCTTCTAACATGGGGTTTTAATACAAAATTCGCTTTTTTCTTGAGTTTTCAACAGTTCAAAATGGAATTTTCTGTTTTCATCGTTTTTCAACACTTTAATTTTCAAAGGTTACATTTTAAACTGTTAAAATTGAAGAAAATTGAATGTACAGCAGTCGACAATTAAATTTACAATTTTCTTCTATTTTGAATTGTTAAAAATTCAATGTTTTCCGATGAAAAACACTAACTTAATCCAAAATTGTTAAAAGATTCTAAATCTTATTCAAATTATGATTTTTGTTTAAAAATACTAATTTTCGATTTGAAACCCCAATGTAAATTAAAATTGTTAAAAAATTATGAATCTTCTTGGAAATCTAATGATTTTTTAATACAAATGTCTATTTCCGACTAAAAACACTAACAGAATCCGAAATTGGATTTAAATCTAATTATTTTTGTATAAAACTACCATTTTTAGGTCAAACACACCAACCTAAACAAAAATTTGTTGAACAATTGTAAATATTTTTTGAAATCTATATTTTTTTATTAAAAATACCAATGTCCGACGAAACCACTAAGACGAACCAAAATTGTTTAAACATTCCAAATCTTGTTAAAATTATGACTTTTGTTTAAAAATACAAATTTTCAATGTAAATAAAAACATATATAACAATAAAACATGTATAATATTTTTAATAATTTATTAGATAATTTGAATGTTTTAATTTAACCGTGCAAGAGTGTTAAAACCACAAATGTTTCTTAATTCACATAAGGTTTCCTATGATTTTTTTTTATTAAAAGGGATTATTTGTAGATTTAATATTCAAAATTTCAAATTTAATATATAAAATAACTTCAAGTAATAAAAATGCAATCACGTTTTCGATATCAATGATTGCGAGGTTTTCGAGATCTTTCGTTACACGTTACGTTTATTTGTTTTTAAAGTTATATAAATATAATTTTCCAAAAATTATTGAGAAAATTTCAGATATTTCAAATCCAAATTTCAACAAAAAAGTTCATCTTCAACCAAATAGTTTGATTTTCGAACAAAAAAGATGAATTCTGAACGAAAAATGTAATAGTTTATATTTCAATCTCAAAAGATTTGTATTTAAAATAAAAAACAGTTGAATTCATCTAAAAAAGACAAATTTTCAACAAAATAGTGGAATGCTCAACCAAAAAAGAGTAATTTTCAACCAGTTGTATTTTTAACAAAAAGTAAAAACATTAAATACTTTCCAAATGAGGCGAATTTTCTACGTAAAAATGTAATTTTTTAACCGGAAAATATGAATTTTCCACAAAAAAGTTAATTTTCAACCACATAGTTGAATTTTCAACCAAACATATGAATTTTTTGTCGAGAAGATTAATTATCTACTAAAAAAAAACAATTTTCGACAAAAAAAAACAACTTTTTAACAAAGTAGTTCAACTGTTAAACAAGTAGTTACATTTTCAACCAAAAAAGATGAATTCCTAATAAAAAATGTAATAATTGATATTTTAATCCAAAGGTTTTTAATTTTTAATCAAAACCACTTGAATTCATAAAAAAAAATATTTCAACAAGATAGTTGAATCCTCAATCAAAAAGATGAATTTTCAACCAAGAAGATTAATTTCTACAAAAGAAGACGAATTTTCAACTAAAAAAAAAAATAATTTTTCAACCGAAAATTGAAGTTCAATTTTTTGTTAAAAAAATTAATTTTCAACCAAAGAGATGAATTTGTAAACAAAATAATGGAATATTCAAGTGTGGGACAGCACTCAGTCGAGTATATTGCGCAATATGATGGAAACGGTTTAGGCGTCCCTGACAGTTTACGTTTCGAGGGTACCGATTTAGCCACAAGGCCAGTGCGAGGCAACCCGCGAAACTGTGGTTATATGGGACTTGGAGTGTACAGTAATATAAAGTTACTTTTACAAATGAAGAATGATTGTTATTCAATTTTATATTGCAAGTTCAAAAAAATTCCCTCACTAAAAAAACTTCCCTGACATTTCCAGGTATACATATAAAAAATACCTGACAATGCCAGGTTTTCAGGCTACGTAGACAGTGTCCAAAACCCGCTTTTCAAGGTACAGGCCAAGTAATTTTTTTTCGAAATTCGAATATTAACACGTGCCACCGGGCACTTCAAAATCCCATTTAATTAACATGGGGAAATTATGGATTTTCGAAAAATTGTACTGATACTTCAGGATTTGATTGAAACGTGCCAAGTTTTTTAGGGATTGCAGAGGAGTGTCTACGTAATAAAACCATACAAATAAATTATATTTTTAACCCCCCTTACCCCTCCCCCACACACAGCGACCCAAATTACCCAAAAAGGGGTAGAGGTGGGTTAAAAATAAAAGTTATTAGTATGGTTTTATTTCGTAGGCACTCCTCTTCAATCCCTAAAAAACTTGGCACGTTTCGATCAAACCTTGAAGTATGAGTTAAATTTATCGAAAATCCAAAATTGGGGGGGGGGGTCACTTTCCCCCTAGAGTGAAAAAAAATTTTGCAATGCATTTTTGGACCACCCTAGTAGACACCCTGTTATAATTATTCAAATTCAATTAACTTTTGATTTCAAAACATTTAGTTTAAAATTATTTAATTTTCAAGAATTTAGTCATTAACCAATAATAAATTAGAAATTAATCATCTTAACCATATACTTAATTTGAAAATTATGATTAAAATAGACGGACTTAAAAATGACTATTTTTAAATTGAATCTTTTTAAATTTGACAATACTACAAATTTGAACATTAGAAATTTTAAAGAGTGTCCACTTTTAAATTAAGTGGTATTAAACGGTACGGAATGGAAGGCGAAGAAAGTACAAACTAAATCTAACAGTCAATTGATGGAACCTCGTAATAAAGTGGATTTTCGATTGTTTTTATTATCATTACATCCTTATATTCCTAAGAAATTGTTACAGATTAGTATTCTCTCTTCTTTGAACCACGGCAAAAAGAAGCTTTACGTTTATACCTACATTCGAAGAAAAAGAGAGCACTTTTACGAAATTGTTATAAGATCATCAACAGCCAGCAGCCCTGGTTCAAAGATAATCATAAATAAATGCAGAATGATTAATATGTAACGCATAATTTGTACTTCCTCAGTGGAGGATTTGCACAGCGATTAAAAAGACGAAAATGAATTTTGTTAGACATGCGAATTAGGATTTTAAGTAAAGAAAAATCAGAGGACAAATATAAATGTTGCCTATGCGAACCCTCCATTGACTGTGACAATTTATGGCAGTCGTTAGACGTCGATCTTTGATTTGGAATAATGTTTATTGATCTGAAAGACTTACAGAGGACAATCAAAAATTACTAGACTTACAATGTTTTGGGAAATCAAAAGTATGCTATAGACTTGAATGAAATAAAATTCCTCGATGTCTCTGGGTCTCGACTTTGTACAATATTATCAATAGGTGCCCAGCAGACATTTTTTTCGAAAACAGAAGAGGAAAACGAATATTCGGAATTTCCTGAAGAGTGAAAAAGCAAACACGTGATACATGATACTAGAAAATAGTGAGGTCATTTCCAGATAGATTTTCCGCGTCGACTTTCTTGCTCTATGGTCGACTCGAAACCAAATCCAAGTGTTCTAATAATTTTGAGTGCACAGTAAATATATGTACAAGTCTTGAAATGTTTTCGTTCCTCAGATAGTGAATAGTCCTTTTTTTATAGTTTTCCTTTTCTTGTTTCTTCTAATTTTAGAATAGATTTATTGACCCAAAAAGCATAAAATATTCGACGGTTTTAAGTGATCGGAGGTTTCGACGAAACTCGAAAACTTGCGAGTGAAAGCAAAACGTACGGGATACGGCAAGCGTCCTACACCAGTGCTCCATACTCGTACTCTATATCCTTTAAGACCTCCATTGCGACAGTGAATCTCCACGGGAGTGCACACGCTCTTTGTAGCGCGCAATGTATCACTTCAAACACCGTTCGAAGTAAAATTGTCCTACGTATCCACCTCTCATGGCCTTTGCGACATTTTGTTCAAATACTCTACGATTATTCTGCAACACCTCGGCTGCATCTTTGTTTAGTGGATCTTCTGGGTTTGGCTCCTGCACAATAAAACATTTTATTTTTTAGGGTCAATTCTTCAAACAATGGGCTCTAGGATGGCCCTTATTTTTCACTTTTCGAATTTATTCGTTCCCTCCTCCCAGTTTTGTTCGAATGCCCAAGAAAAAAATTATCTTCAAATTTAAGCGAAATCGTTCAATATTTAGGGGTCGCACAAAGACCACGAAGTTTAAAAGTCAGCTTTTTAGCGTTTAGTGGCCCCGGTCTGAAACCCTTATGGCTTCAGTCGGGTGTCCGTCCGTCCGTCGTACTTTTTTCCAAGGAGGGGTAGAGAGGTGAGGGGTGGGGAAGTGAGAGGAAGTGCTATCGATTCCCCTCCCCTTACTTCCCCACCCCGAAAAAAAATTTCCGTAAGATTAACCCCTTTTCCAGATTTTTTCAAAATAAATATTTTCAAGATTAATCTGAAAAGATATGAAATAAAAAGAAAATTTTTTCAAAATAGAATAAAAGAAGAAATCTTCAAAAATAAGTTTTTAAAATTTTTAATTCGTATTTAAAAAACTAAGCTAAATAGTGTTAAAAAATTGAATCATTTAAGAAGTTTAGAAGTTAAAGAATCTAAAATACAAAATCTTTGCCAAGGAATAAAAAAAATATAATAAAATAAAATTAGAAAAGTAAATATGGACTGACTACTTTAAAGGAATTTTCCGTAAGATTAACCCCTTTTCCAGCTTTTTTTAAATAAATATTTTTAGGATTATTCATCTGAAAATATATAAAAGAAAATGAAAACTTTTTTTAAAAAGAGAATAAAAAAGAAATCTTCAAAAATAAGTTTCTCAAATTTTAAATTCGTATTTAAAAAACTAAATAATGAAAGAAAAAATTAAATTGCTTAAGAACTATAGAAGCTAAAAAATCTAACAATGAAAATCTTTACCAAAAAATAGAATAACATTTTAAAAATAAATACGGACTGAATACTGTAAAGGAATTTTCCATAAGATTAACCCCTTTTCCAGCTTTATTAAAATAAATATAAGATAAATATGAAATAAAAATAAGAGAGGCAACAAGATTAAAAAATAAATAAAAATTGTTAAAGAAAAGTAAAACTAAAACTAGAAAAATATTTATTATATATATTTATAATATACATATATAAAAAAAATATATATATATATAATATTTTGTATTGAGATTCAGTTAACATAAGACTTAAATAGACGTCTTGATATGTTACGAAACCGTTCCTTGAAGGCGCTCGGCGCCTACTTTTCATATTTTTGCAAATTTAATATTTATGCGCGATTATATGTTACGAATAATTCCGTATTTCAATATGTGGTTCAGAATTCGTAAGAGAATAAGAATCAATTATAAAGTTTGAGGGTGAATGATTTTAATGCTCTTAAAACGACTCGGGTTTTCATCAGATCTTTAATATATTTACAAGAATGCATTGTTTAATGTAATATTTTAACTACATAATCTAAAGGCTAATTAATCTCTAATCATGTTAGACGCAACAGAGATATTTTCGTAAAATGTTTTTTTTTTGTAATTGAAAATTGAGTGTTTTTTGCACCCGGTCTAGTTTCAAGTCACATAAAATCTGCAAGTAGCGTGTCTCGTCGCTTAGAGTAATATATAATATAATATAACACAATATAAAAAGTAACCGATTAATGATTATTTATGATAAAAAAAACTTTCAAAAAGCGTTAATAAACCGCAATATTACGTAAAATTCAAATTGGTCACGTATGGGGTTTTCATTGGGGACCCATAAGAGTGGCTTAAATTCATTCGCCCTTAAAATTTGTGATTCTTATTCTCTAACTAATTCTGAACAATATACAGAAGTACGGAATTATTTGTACCATATCATCGCGTTTAAATATTAGACTTCAAAAAACTGACTTTTTCCCATGTTAAATCAATGGGAAACTTCATGATTTTGCGCAACCCCTAAATAATAAAAGATTTCGCTCCAATTTGGAGGATTTTTTTTTTTGCATTTGAACAAAACTGGGAGTGAGAGCAGAGAAATTCTAAAAAGAATTCCAGCAAGTATAAATAAGAACCACCCTAATGGGCACGTTTGGGCTTGATGAAACTCAACCCACAAGGTATTGCACCTCCCGCTTTTTTTCTGTTCTTATTACTCTGATACATCATTTTGATCATTTTGAGACCAAAATGAAAAAAATCGTTCGAGCCCACAGTGCGGCAGAATGGTCGAAATGAGGCCAAAATATGGGATTTGCATACAAATTTATTATGGTTTTTTTGGGTCTCTCATTACGAATTTTTGATTAAAAAATAAGAATGAGAAAAAGATTTAAAAAAATAGTATTTACATACAAATTTAATGTTATAATAAATTTAAATTAAAAATTTAAAGCTTTTTCGGGTTTCAATCGTGTGCGAAACTATGAATCTTGCCGACGTTTCGTGAACATTGCCCTAATATCCAGTTCACCATGGAAATTGAACAAAACGGAAAATTACCTTTCTTGGACGTATTAGTTTACAAAAGATCTGATAACACACTAGGACATGAAGTTTACAGAAAACCCACCCATACAAACAGATGCCTACCACCCATCTCAAAAGGCAATCGGTCATCAACTCCCTTGTATACAGAGCTGTCTCCATAACAGATAAAGATAACTTACAAAAGGAACTACAAAATGTTGAACAAATCCTAATACAAAACGATTACACAAACAAACAAATTGATAAAGCAATAAGAAAATACACTGCAAAAAAAAAGAATTCTCGACAAACACAAAATCTAAACCATATTTAAACAACCTGCGAAAATAGGACAACTTCTAAACAACCCTAAAGATAAAAAGGTACCTCTCAGTGATCCGGGAGTATATAAAATCCCTTGTTCTTGTGGCAAAGTCTATATTGGAGAAACCGGGAGGGCGGTGAGCCAACGTGTAAAGGAACATGAGAGTAAAGTCAGGCTAAAACATTTCACGCAATCAGCACTAGCTGAGCATCATATCGAAATAGGACATAGCATTTTATTTGACAAAACAACCGTCAATCGAAATCTTAAAACACCCTAATAACATGAATAGGGACAATGGATATAATACCAATCCGATTTGGCTTTCCGTTCTCCCGGGTTTTTTAAAAAGACTTGATTAGCCAATCAAGTTCGAGCAGTCCCCACCATGGGGCGCTCTGGCCAATCACAGGCAATGTTCTGCAATCACTGCAATGTTCACGAAACCTCGGCAAGATTCATAGTTTCGCACACGATTGAAACCCGAAAAAGCTTTAAAATTTAAATTTATTATAATGAATCATCGTGAAAGCATTAAATCTATTATTAGATTTAATATTAAAGGTTTTTTAGATTGCTGATTACGAATTGCGTATTAAAAATAGTGAATTGAAAATGACGGACATTTTCACTAAAAAACTATGACATAAAAATCGGTTATTAGAGGTTTTAAGGTTGGCTGATTATGGGTATCACATAAAAATGAAAAATTCAAAATGGCGGACCATTTTACCAAAGAATATCATGGAATTTGCATAAAAAATTTGTTATCAGAAGTTTTTTGGATCGCTGATTACGGATTTTGTAATAAAAATACCAAATTCGAAATGGCGAACCCGACACATCGGATCATTTTACAAAAAAGATCACAGAATCATCATAAAAGCCTGTTTATAAGATGTTTTCTGGGTCGTTTGTGCCAACTATTTTGTTAAAATTATAGAATTCAAAATGACGTATCTAAAATGAGGGTCTCCTTACATAAGTAGCAAAAGTTTATATTTGATTAAAAGTAGTTTTGAAACGATTTTATTTATTTTTATTCTAAATAAATATATATAGTAGTTCAATTATCAAAAAAATGAATTCTCAAGCATAAAGATTAATTTTCTACCAAATAATTACATTTTTAACAAAATAATTTAATTTTTAACCAAAAGGATAAATTTTCAAGCAACAGAACTATCTTAATTTCCAAAAAAAAAAACGAAATTTCAACAAAATAAATAAATCTTCAACTAAGAAAGATTAATTTTCACAAAAAATTAAATAGTTAAATTTTCAGTTTAAAAAATGAATTTTTAATAAGAAAATTCAAATTTTCAAGAAAGCAGTTAAATTTCGAACCAAACCATTTTCAACTAAAATCAAGAATCTTCAACCAGAAAAATGAATGTTTAACAAGTTTCAACCAAGTAGTTGAATTTTCAACTGAAAAAGATCAATTTTCAACTAAAAATGGAATAGATTTTTTAGTTGAAAAATTAATTTTCAACAACAAAAAAAATTTTTCGACAATATAGTTCAATTTTTCACCAAAATAGTTCAATTTTCAACAACAAAAATGAGTTTTTAAAGACAAATATTAATTTTCTACCAAAAAGGGGATAAAAAATGAATTGAATTTCCTACAAAGCAGATTAATTTTTCACGAAATAGTTGAATCGAATTTTTCTCCAAAAATATAATAGTTAAATTTTAAGTTAAAAAATTAATTTTCAACAACAAAATTTCAATCAAATAATAGTTGAAAGCTATTTGGACTACCTATGTAAATTACTTCGAATTAACTGGTTTTGCAAGTGGATCACTCTGGCTTACAAACTTGTAAGTAATTCACTTGTGGATTACTCCGGAATACTGGGTTTACTCGGATTACAAGTGGATTACTCCGGAAAACTCGGATTACTAGTTCGTGCAACCGCGATGCACAGGAACTGAGGTATTTTATGAAAACTAAAATAAGAAATTTGTTAGTCAATTTTTTTGATAAAAAATAAGTTTTTACAGCTATATCTCCTAAACTTTTGGAGATGAAATATTCGATTTTCTGTAGTTTTAAAGCGAAATGTATACTCTAAAATTCTCGTACAGCATGCCTAAGCATTAGGATGCACCAAAAAGAAGCAATTTTGAAAAAACCTCATTTTTCTACTTTTTTCACCTATTTTCAAACAACTTAAAAGTATTTGGTTATCGTTTACCCCAAATCAAAAATTGAGTTTTTTAAAAACCAGCACCAACGATTTTTTTTTATTTTGGTCTAAAAATGAACGTGAGGTATCGCCGTAATGACAACAGAAAAAAAAATCGGGAGGTGCAAGATCCTTTGTTTTGAGTTCCATCGAACCCCGTCGTGTGGGGTAATAAAATGCATACTGAGAGGCAGATAACTTTGCATTTCCCTGTACAATGATTGCAAACCGAAGGGTTGATCACTCTTGAAATCTAGTGTACAAAGCCTTCGTGAAATCTTTGTAAAATCATTCAAATGTTTACGAAATCTTAGCTAAATCTTTATAATTTTTGTAAAATAATTGGGAAATCTTTCTGAAATAATTGAAATCTTTTGAAATCACTTAAATCTTTTTTCACAAGTGGATCTTCTGAAATCTTTTTAAATCTTTGTGAAATATTTCTGAAATATTTGAAATCTTTTGAAATCATTGAAATCCCCTGTTGGAAATGTATTTTTAGTATAAAACACAATGACGTACAACAATGTGCGTAACATCCAGCTCGACTTTTTTAACACAACAGCGTATCAGTTCAGAAGCTTGGTGCGTAACACGATTTATAACCGCGGCGGTATAAACCTTTCGAGTTGTTCTTACTTAGGTTTAAGTGTTATTTTTAGTTAATAAGTTTATGTGTACCAAAGGGCTTTGCCTGTTCACTGATTTAACTAAAAAATAAATAAATGTGAAATTTTAAGTTTTTGTAAAAAATTGTAATTACTTGCACAATTTTGTACAGCTGTCCCACCTCTAGCAAAAATTTGTGGTTTCTAGTAGAATTATTTTTGTAATTTTCTACAAAATTTTACGTTTTTCTTAAATACAATAGAAAATTACAAAAATAATTTTACTGGAAATAACAAATTTTTCCTAAAACTCATATACTTTTATAGCATTTTACAATTAAATAAAAAATTACAATTTTCATATTATTATACCTTATAATTTATTGGAAAAATAGCTCTCGAAATTTTGTTGAAATTTTTAAAATTTTTGCGAAATCGTTGAAATTTTAGTGAAATCTGTAAAATGTTTGAATTCTTGTAAAATGATTGAAACCTTTAAGAAATTATTGAAATGACTCGTTGAAATTTTTGAAATTTTGGTGAAGTCTTTGAAAACTTTGAAATCTTTCTGAAATCTTTGGAATATTTTGAAATATCTTTCTGAACTTTTTGGGAAATCTTTTAATTATATGAAATTTTTTATGAAATCCTTGCGAAATCTTTTAAATTCTTGTGAAATGATTGAAACCTTTAAGAAATTATTGAAATGACGTTGACATTTTTGAAATTTTGGTGAAGTCCTTTCAAGACTTTGAAATCTTTTGAAATCTTCCTGAAATATTTGGAACATTCTGAAATAATTGAAATTCCCTGTTGGAAATGTATTTTCACAATAAAATACAATGAAGTGCAACAACGTGAAAATTGTAAGTTTTTCTAAAAATTTGTAATTACTTGTATAATTTTGTACAAGTGTTCCAATTCTAGTAAAAAATTGTGGTTTCTAGTTTTCATAACTTTCTACAATTTTTCACGTTTTTTAAAAAAACGCATGAACTTTTATAAAATGGAACAAGTGATTACAATTTTTTACCAAAAATTACAATGTATATACGTTTTTTCAAAAAACGTTAAAAATTGTAGAAAATTATAAAAACAATTCTACTAGAAACCACAATTTGGTTCGAAATCTTTTTAATTTGTTTGCAATATTTTAAAACCCTTTAAAATATTTGATATATATCTCAAATTTATTAAAAAAATTTTCAAAAATTTTCAAATCTTTTTAAATTTTCGCGAAATCTGTAAAATGATTGAAATCTTTCTAAACTTTTTGCGAAATTTTCTTAAATCTTTCTGAACCTTTGCAAAATCATTAAAATTTGTTTGAAATCTATTAGAAATTTGAAAATTTGTGTGAAATCTTTGAACTCTTTGTGAAATATCTGAAATCTTTGTAAAATCTTGAAATCTGTTGCACACTCAAAAGTCGAGTGGTCAACCCTCGATTCTCAAAAGCTTTACGTAATTACTGGACGCTCCCTTCTCAGAATTTGAGATAATTATTTCAGTAGAAAAAATACCAGGTAGAATTTAAAGAAAATTCTATTTATAAATAAATTTTACTTGTTTCATAAAGTGCATTCATCTTTAGTTATCTTGTGGTCTTGTTATATTTAGTATCTCTCGGTAGGCGATTGAATTGAGAACTGATATTTTCCATCTAGATCCCCTGTCCTTACATTCCATCTCATCCAATTATTCTGTAACCAATTATTTACCAATAAATAGAAACGATTACGATTTTACACGCTCGTATTATTTGACAAATCTGGCAAAACGAATTTTTAAATTTAATTGTGAAATAATGGAAAGATTAGACTGATTGGACGCAGAAAGATATCTATTAATCTTTTTGAAACCTTTTTTTGAAACAGTTTTCGAAAATCAGGATAGATTCTACTTGATAGAAAATCACGTAATATTTTAGAAGCATTTCATGGCATAAAGATGGTTACAGTTTTTCAAAGAATCAAATTCTAAAATTAAAAAACAAGTCTAGAATTTTAACAGGAAATCTCCATTTTCAGAAGTCACAAGCTTTGAAAAAAACGCAGAAAACAAAGCGACTCTTAAAAAATAAGATTTCTTATTATAACCCTAAAGCGTCGCAATGTGGATCTTAATATTCTTTATATTTGTATTGATTTAAATTTATTTGTAAATTGATTTAGATTTTAAATGTCCGACCTCTAGCGTGAACGTCCTTTTGGCAGTGCTTCTTAAGCCGGACGACTAATGTCAGGAAATAAATAAAACGTAGTCAAGTTTCATGAAATAGAATTTATCAGTTACTTGTTGTTAGAGAAAGTTATTATTTCAAATAGTAAAAAAAAGAATTATTTTTATATTCGATATTATAAAAATGTAAACATTGTCTTGCAATCGTAACCTCTCTAACCTAGACTTAGATACATCAATTTGTCTTTTATCCCATTTTTAGACAAACTTCGATAGATGGAGAAAAATAACTGAATTTTTTATCACCAATTGAAATAAAATTTTTTATAATATTTTAAACAGTGAGTAAGGTTCGTTTTTAATAATGATATTACAATAATTATCTTGAAATTCTAACCCATCTCGAATTTCAGGACGACGAGACACTTCGAAAAATCATGTGAAATTTCTTGAATATAAATTAAAATAAAATTATTAAGTACATTTCTCTAAAAAAAAAACCATTCAAATAAAATGCACGCGCAAAGCGCATGTCCACGTCCCTGGATTTATATTTTCTAATATTACAAACCTAAAGCATTTAAAAATTCACAACAACAATTGTTTTAATATTAAAAGCTCTAAAAGTTTCTGAAACGAAATCTCTTGAAAGCTTTCAAAATAACTTAAAATCTTTAAAATACTCTTAAACTCAAATTAAAAATAGTTTAAGTTTGAGCGCCTAAAACATTTTACACTAGCAGTAAATGCACGCGAGCGAACCGAGTGTTCACGTCCTTGCAGTTTTATTTTATGATATGATAAACAAACTATTTAAATCTGGAAATCTTAACTATTTCCATAAATATTGTTAGTCACATATTGTAAAATTTTAAAGAGTAATATTTTTTAAATCTTCAATTAAAATTTTATATTTAAAAAATTTACATTTGGAATTGATAATAAAGAAATTATTGAATTTTAAACTTTTAGAAATTTTCTAATATTACAAAATCAAAATTATTTACTTTTCAACACTATTAATTTGAAATTGTCTAAAAATGAAAAACAGTATCTATTTAGAAATGTTTAAATGTACGAAGTAAAACTAAAACACTTAACCACGAACATTTTCAAATTTAACCCCAAGGGATTTAACAATTTTTAATAGAAATTTTTTAATTTTAAAATGAAAAAATACCATTTTTTGGTTTTATTTTGATCTCAAAGAAAAGCTTGGGTTACTTAATTTAAGAAAAAGTCAGGGATCGAAACCCGAAACGCTCCTTTAAATTTATTATAAAGAATCAGTGTGAAAGCATTAAATCTATTATTCCTACAACTGTACTTTTTTGTTAAAACATGTACTTTTTTGTAGAAAAATGTACAAAATTTAAGAAAAAAGTACAATTAAATACAAATAGCTCATTTTTTCATGTATTTTCTTGCAGAAAAGTAAAAAAATTAACAATAAAGTTTCGTTGAAAGTTCATCTTTCTTGATTGAGAATTAACTTTCTCGTTGAAAATTCTTCTCTTCCAGACAATTCAATTTGTATAACTTTTTATTAATATTTTTTTTACTTTGTTGCAAAAATCTACAAGATATTACAGACAACTACATGATTTTACATTTTTTAATTTGGGCGATTGACGTTATTAAAACACTTTTAAATTTACGTAAATTATTGTGGAAAATTACAAATCTTTACAAAAAAAATACAAGATTTCACAAAAGTTGAAATATTAGGAAATTTTACTTAAAATTATGTTGTAAATACTGGTAGTTTATTTTAGAAATGTACAAATTTAAACAAAAAATATGTAAATTTTTACACGCTATACTTTTAGAATCCAGATCAACTCACAGTGGGAGGAATCGGGAATTTACTGTTCATAATCCACTAAAGCCTACAATTCTTGACCGATTGTTATGTTTTTTTTTAATGCTTAGGATTAATTCCTGCAGAAAGACTTCAGACCCGATTTTTTAATTTTTTTTCTGTGGAATTTAACATTTAAACAAATAGAACGTTAAAATTGGACATTTTACAAATATTACTATTTTTCTCCGAAGAAAAGACTTAACAGAAGTCGCTATCTATCAGTAGTATTTAGCATGAAAAATAAGCATTAGTCAACCATTACTATTATTAAAAATATTCTAATAAACAAATGGTATTTTTTTCGCAGTATTGTTTTTCTTATCAAATAACTTTCAAATTAATTATAAATTATAATAAATAGCTGCAGGAAAATATAAATGTTTTGAAAAGATTCCAAAGTAATTTAAAACTTGAAAAGATTTCAAAACAATTAAAACAAAATGGGGATTTTTGAAGATTTCAAACAAAAAATTTAAAAGCATTTTGAAAGGTTTCAGAATAATAAAAAAAAGGTATCAAAATTCCTAGAAAAACTAGAAATGAATTTTTTTGTTTGAAAAAATAATTTAAAAATATTTGAAAATGTTTTCCAATAATGTGGAAGATTTTAATGCAATTTTTTTAATTTTGCAGGATTTTCAAAAAATAGTACTATCATTAGGTACCTGCAAAATTTAAAAATGATTTTTTAAACAATTTTTTAAGAGAATATTTAAAAAGATTTTAAAACAAATTTTGATATATACATTAATATTTCTAGCTTAAAATTGCTTAAAATGATATAATTTTGAAAATTTATAAATTTTTTGGTTCATTCTTCAATTTATAGCATTGAAAATGATAGCGTGGATTTGTATTTTTTTAAACTTTTGAACTGTACATTTGTACGATGTATAAAAATTAAAATTTTTGCAGTTTAATTGCTATTAATGGAAAATTTTCAATTAAAAAGTATCAAAAGGTTCCATCAAAACATTAAAAAAGTTTTAAGCTTTAATTTTAAAAGTTTCAAATTCATATACTGTAAGTGTTTTAATTTGCAGTTCAGTTTTTACAACTTCAAATTAAAAAATTTTTATCTTCAAGAGTTCGAATCTCTTAATTTCAATATCATGTTAAATTGTTTCTCAATTGTTCAATTTTTATTTGTAGTCAAGTAGTTGTTCTTTTTCGAGCTAGGATGACAAATATTGAGAAAATTGCAATGACATATATGATGTCCAATCGATTGTTATACATTTGAAAAAAAACTTCCAACCTAAGGTTTTTTGTTGATTAATAACGATTATTCATTATTGTCTTTTATATATTTTACCATTCCTTTAAAGTTTAAAAATAGAAGCTTTTTTGTAATAGCGTTCATGTGCATATCTTATTTTAAAATTATCTCATGGCAATATTCTAAATATTTGTCATCCTGGGTCGAAAGTAGTTGTAAATGCTTGTAGTTTCACTGTTTTGTACATTCTTGTAAGACATTTAAACTACAATAAAATACAGTAATATACAAAAAAATTACAAAGAAAGTACAAAATTCGTCCGAATAATAGAAAAAGTTGTACTTTCCTGTAATTTTGGTTGTAATTTATTGTATTTATTTGTAGATTCCTCTAAAAATGGTATTAGTTTTTTTTGTACTTTTTTGTAAAAAAATTTCTACCAAGGTTAATAAATCTTTACATTTATTAAATATTATATAAATATAAAAAATTTCATTAAGATCAGTTGTAAAACTTGTAATTCTTGTCTGAATTTCAGTTTAATCAAACAATAATTGTTATATGTCTAACATAATGACAATCGTTATTCAAATTTAAACTAAAGAATCTTCAATGTGAACAGACAGACCATGGTGCTGTATTATAGTTAATTTCAAAAATATTTAATTTGTATAGATTCAACGAAAAATTGTTGTAGCTCTAAAGTTTTATTTCAACCCTAAATAGTTTAGTTTGAAATTAGTCGAATTTAAAAAAGTTAAATTACAGTAGATAATTCTGTAGTTAAAAAAAGCCTTCACCACTGTCGGTAACATATTCTAGTTTTGAATAGAATAACTTTGTAGATATAAAACGAACAACTTATTTCCAAATGTCGTATATTTAAAGAGAAAAGGAGAATTTAAAAAGAAGAAAAGTGGTGGGATAGGTGAAAGACTGTGAACAATTATTTCAGAGTTCGAGGCCCTCTACAAACGTTTCGATCACATCGGGATCAATACGCTTTTGTATTTAATTTCAATCTAATCGTAAAATTTCAACACCTCAAGAGAACAAAAAAGATTTTCTCAGACACTAATTGAAGGCGACTCAGATTTCAGAAGTTAATTCAGACCATTAAGCAAAAACTTACCCAAACATGTATTTTCACCAAAATTGATTATTTCCAAAACATAATATACTTACCAGAAATAGATACTGTAATCCATATACGATCGTGTTGATCGTTAGGACCGGCTTCCAGTCTTCTCTTAAGATATTCAGGCACACATTCCCCTCGAGATCAATGTTTGGATGATAAACTTGGGTTTCGCATTTGACTTTGGGAGGTTCGTGTGGATAATTAGGTCCAACTTTAAAACTAAATACGAATCGGCCGCCTCTATAAAAACCCTGAAAGAACGTGCATGGTAACGAATTAAATTGAATAGCTTAAAAATTTATGTTTTTACAAAATCTGTACAAACTGGGACATACAGGATTAAAAAAGAGAGAATTTGGAATAAAAATGTTGATGATATTCATATAAATAAATATAAATAAACGCGAATAAGAAAAGAAAAATCATTTTATAACATTTTCCCTGGTGGAAAATATTTTTAAGAGTAAAAGCAACATTTCTACAACCGTAATTTTTTGTAAAAACATGTACTTTTTTTGTAAAAAAAATGTACAAAATTTAACAAAAAAATAAAATTAGCTAAATTTTTCTTGCAATTTCTTGTAGAAGAATGAAAAAATTCAAAAATTTGTATAACTTTTTATTAATATTTTTTTTACTTTGTTGTAAAAATTACAAGGTGTTACAGAAAACTACAGGATTTTAATTTTTTTTTTTTAATTTGGCGTTTGACGTCATAAAAACACTTTTCATCTTACGCAAATTATTGTTGAAAATTACAAATCTTTACAAAAAAATAAAAAATTTCAAAAATGTTGAAATATTGGGAAACTGTACTTAAAATTATTTCGTAATTGTTATTGGTTTATTGTAGAAATGTACAAATTTAAACAAAAAAATAGAAATGTTTACAAGCAATACTTTTAGAATCCGCATCGAAGTTTCGAATTGTACTTTACTGTTAATTTTTGTAGGATATTTAATACATAAGTTTCTACAGGAAACTACAATTTTTTTAAAAATATTACAGTTTTACCAAGAACTTTTGCTATTATAATAAATCATAGATCAAGCAGCAATTTCAGTTATGCAACATTTTTTTACATTAAAATTTAACCTAGATATCCACATCTATCAAACGTAATTCCAAATCCTATTCAAATATTGTTTGAATGAATTCCATTTTTACCCCATTCAATTTGAAAATTCTTAATTAAGGAAAACATATATTTTTTTAATATTTAGCAATTTCTCACTTTTTATTTAAAATGAGCAAGTACAAATCAAATATTAAAAATTAAAAATTTTTTAACAGATTATTTGAAATAGAAAGCCTTGAATCGTTAATATGTCAGAGTGTTGAATTTAAACTTTGAACGTTACAATTTTAATTGTTCTATTTAACAAATTTTGAATATGTAAGT
The DNA here is from genome assembly GCA_932195095.1 of Andricus curvator. Classification (NCBI taxonomy): domain Eukaryota; kingdom Metazoa; phylum Arthropoda; class Insecta; order Hymenoptera; family Cynipidae; genus Andricus; species Andricus curvator. Next base: position 155,258 of record CAKNYM010049517.1, read on the forward strand.
GAAATTATTGAATTTTGATGCATAAATAATTATTGAACCATTATCAATTTGCAAACAAATTTGAGTTAGTTTAAGAGATATTTACAAGGTTTGAAAAGAACCAAGCTTAACCCTAGAACCACACACTGGGGTACAAATGTAACCTACGAAAAATTCATTCTCTGCTCATTTTTGCATATTTTCGACACTTTTTGCCCTATAAACCATTTTTTCATCAATGCATGTTTAATAAATTTGACTTTAATACATACCGTTCTCTTCGTTATTAAAAAACGAAGAGATTCATGTAATATTGACCCGTATTCTCGCATATGGGAAGTGTTTTACGCGAACGAGAAAGTTGGTGAACGATTGTATCCCATTGTGGGGTTAGAAGGTAAAAAAATTGATAGGTGGGTTCTAGGGTTAATTTGAAACTTGAAAAGATTTCAAAACATTAAAAAATAAATTTAGATTTTTGAAGATTTCAAAATAAAATTTTGAAGCTTTTTAAGAGTCTTTAAAGGTTTTAAGGAAATAAAACAATTTTGTTAAGATTGCTGAAAAAATTTACAGATTTTTTATTTTGAAAAATTAATTTTTGAAGAATATTTAAAAAGATTGTGAAACATTTAATTAATACATAACAATTGAACAATTATCAATTTTGAAAAAAATTGAGTAAGTTTAAATTATATTTAGAAGTTTTGAAAAGATTACCAAATAATTTAAAACTTGGAAAAGATTTCAAAACATTTAAAACAAAATGTAGATTTTTGAAGATTTGGAACACAAAATTTAGAAGCCTTTGAAACATTTTGAAAGGTATCAAAAGAATAAAATGTTGCATTAAAGTTCCTAGAAAAACTAAAAATGAATTTTTTCATTTTTACTTTTTCTAGAAAGTTTGATAAAAAAATTTCATTCTTTAAAAAACCTTGTAAGATGCTTAAAAAGCTGCTAAATTTTGTGTTCGAAATCTTCAAAAATCTACATTTTGTTTTAAATGTTTTGAAATATTTTCAAGATTTTTTGTAATCTTTTCAGAACTTCTACATATATATTAAAGTTACTCGATTTTTTTCCGAATTAATAATTGTTTAACTTTTATGTCATAATCAAAATTTGTGTTATTTTTTTATCTTAAATCTTTTTAAATATTCTCTTAAAATTATGGTTATTAAAAAGAATAATGAATATTTTCGCTGAATGTTGGCGGCTTTATTTTGGATTTTTAATATGTTTAATATTATTTTAAAGACAATCATTCTTGATTCAATACGGAACTGAAGTTAGGTGTATTTCTAACAATTGATGTAATTTATTAAAATACACCGCTTTCATTATTAAAATGCAACTGTGATGACTGCGTCACTGAATGTTAGTATTCAGCAAAACAAACTTATACACACTTAAATAAGGATTTTTTCATGGACATTCATTTTTCTGTCTGAGTTAATTTACATAAAATTATTTTGAAAAATAAAAAATATTTCTGATTTGAAATTACGTTTGATAGATGTGGACATCTAGTTGAAATTTCAATGTAAAAAATGTTGCATAACTGAAATTGCTGATAGATCTTTGATTTATTGTAATAGCAAAAGTTCTTGGTGGAAACGCTGATTCAGATTCTAAAAGTATTGCTTGTAAAAATTTATATTTTTGTTTTGTTTAAATTTATACGTTTCTAAAATAAACTACCAGTATTTACAACATAATTCTAAGTAAAGTTTTCAAATATTTAAACTTTTGTGAATTCTTGTACTTTTTGTAAAGAGTTGTAATTTTTCACAACAATTTACGTAAAATTAGAAGCGTTTTTATGACGTCAAACACCAAAATTTAAAAAAAAAACGTAAAATCCTGTCGTTTTCTGTAATACTTTGTAGATTTTTACAAAATAGTAAAAAAAAACATATTAATCAAGTTATACAAATTTTGAAATTTTTTGATTGTAGAAACTTATAGATACTTTATTGTTAATTTTTTTACTTTTATACAAGAAAATACAAGAAAAAATTATCAATTTGTATTTAATTGTGTTTTTTTGTTAAATCTTGTACATTTTTTTTACAAAAAAGTACATGTTTTATCAAAAAATTACAGTGGTAGAAATGAACTTTCGTGTAAAATTTTTTCCCACTTTTTGACAAATGATACAACAAAATAATGTTTGTTTAAAATATGGAGTTTGATGAATATACGCAACTTTGTGATTTAACTGTGAATCACAAACTTTGTTTCACGTACACATGCATTTATAGTAGTAGTGGTAGAAATTGTCTCCTGCAACGGCTTTTCTATAAACCATTTTGTGTCTGAAGTTTATATACACTTCATTATAAGATAAAGGCAATTTGCATAATGCGTAAGACACAAAAATGAAATTCGACTTCAGATTAGAAATTTATCCAAAAAATATAAAGCTAGTACGAAAAAAAATAAAAAAAGGCGACACATACTGCAGAAAAGTTTGAGCACCCTCAACAATTTTTCGATTTCAAATAGAAAATATCTAAAAACAGCACAAAAAATAATTTTCAAATAGGATTTTTTTCTCTTACCTCGTCGGGGCAAATAGTTATTTTAAAACTTAGTAGATCATCTGGATCTGGATGTTCCAACTGACACGTTTTCGGCAAATTAAGTTCGTTTACATCTGAAATAGAAAAAAATAAAGGATCAAGAATTAACCTCAAATTCTTGGTTAATAAAGGACACACTGAAAATAAGAAATCCAGTAGAAAATAAAATCTTACCTTTCATTATTCTCAGCTGGGCTGCGGAAGCTTTCTTCTGCGTGCCACCTCTTGGAGATTCTCCATCCTTTTTCTGTTGTTTTAGGGAAAATAATTTAATCATGGTAGAAAAGATACTTCGTTTAATGATTTACCGAGACATACACGTTCTTTTATTTCGGACGTGCTAACGAACGACACAAAAATATACGAAAGTCTAGACTTTTGACAGCAAATAATTAACTAAACCCGTCGCTCGCTTTGCTGTCTGTGTCTGTCTGTTCTGTTTGACTATTGTCACGTGCAATGAAAACGAAGGACGACCTCAAAAGTTACGCTGTGAGAATTTTCGTTGCTAGTTGCAGGGTTAATTAACCCCTCGATTTTACACAAACTTTGTCCAAATATATACAGTACATATTTTGTATTTATTAAATGATATATATTTTTATTTCTCATAAAAGTAATATTCACTGTTTGCAATAATTCAATGCAATTCAATGCTTTACAATTTTTTTTTGGTTTGGTGGCGGAAATCCAAAATGTCTGTACGACGAGAGGCAAACAATAATTACGTATTTCATGTTGTGACGTCAGCTGGCAAGATGTCTGTAAGCCGAGGGCCAAATAATAATACCAATTGCAGGGACGTTCTTAATTTTTTTTTTAACTGGGACAAAAATTATTTTTTACCATAAGTGTATTTGAATATTATTTTTTATTTATAAAAAGCTCTTTAATTACATAATAAAATCATGACCAATTTTGTAAATAGATTTTATTATCTAATTGGATAGCTTTTGGAAAATAAAAAATAATCTCCAAATACACTTATGTTAAAAAATGATTATTTTCTAAGTTATTAAAAAAATTAGGTTTTGTCCCATGTAATTCGTATTATTGTTTGGCTCTCGGCGTGCAGGCATCTTGGATTTCTCCCACCCAGCCTGAAATATCTAATTGGCTGTGGTGGGAGGGCTTTTTGATTGGTGTGTAGAGTGTACATTACCGCGCGCTTATTTGAAATTGAAATTTGAATCAGAAAACTATTATCGTTTTATTTAATAAACATTAATTTGTGGTATTTTAAAAAGAATTTCTCATTGCTAAAAAATAGATGCTGTGTATTATTAGCAATTTTATAATTTTTTATGGGAAATGGACCAAAGTTCCTTGTTCAGCTGCACCTGCGCAGTCAGGTTCTTCCATGTAAACAAATCTTGAGCGTCCCGAGTAATTTGCATCACGTAAATTGCATTATTATTACTGTTATAAGTAAATAGACAATTTAGAAATTTATACAAACAATGGAAGAGGTAAGTTCTTTTATTTACGTGAATGTATCATAACTCTGACTGTGGATACTACGAAAAATATTAGTTTTGTAGACATAACCTAACAATTGTAAACACTTCAATTTCTTTTTTATAATATTTGCAAAGCGTAACTTTAAATTAATTTAATTTTTGTTGTCTCAAAAATTACGTGTTTTTAATGATTATATAATTGCAATTTTTGTTTTTATATTTCTCGGAATATATACACATCGTCAAAGTTAATTTTGTTATGACCGGCAAAATTGTGAATTGAAACTAATCAAATATTTCATATATATTATGTTTTCATATAGGAACTGAGAGAAAAAATTGACCAAGCTTGTCGTACAGCCGAGGAATTTACAAAAGTTTATTATGAGAGTTTGGACAAACGAAGACATGTAAGTTTGTTTTATCTCTGAATATGGAATTTCTTTGGACAATTACTACTATTAAATTTTCGGTTAAGAATTCATCTTATTTGGTTCAAAATTTCATCATTTGGTTCAAAATTCAACAATTTTGCTAAAAAGTCTTGAAGAGTCTCTCTCTTTTCTTGGTCAAAAATTCAACTTTTTATTGAAAATTCGCCTTTTTAACTTGATAATTCAACAAATTCATTTAAAATTTTTTTAAATTCAATTAAGGTAAATGTCCCAGTAATCGTGACGGTCCTAGTAATTGCGAAGCTTGATTATAATTTGAATATATTGTTTGAAAAATATGTTAAAAGTAACATTTAATTATAAGACCCACTTATTTTTAGCATTTCATAATAACGAATAGAAAAAGTGCATTCATTCAAATTAAATAAAAAGCAAGAAAATTAGCATCACGATTACTGGGACAAAGGTCGCGATTACTAGGACGTTTACCTTATTTCGTTAAACATTCATCTTTCTTGTTTCAAAATTAACCTCTTTCTGTAGAAATTTCATCTTTTTTTTTGTTGTTAAAAATTCACAGTTTCGGGTTGAAAATTCAACTTTTTTGTAGAAAATTCGTAGTTTTTGCTGGAAAATTCCAAAATTTGGTAGAAAATTTAACCATACTACTTGTGTAAAAGTTGAACCACTTTGTTAGAAAATTATTTTTTTTGATCGAAGGTTCATCTCTTTGGTTAAAAATTTAACTATTTTGTAAAAAATGTGTTGTTTTTTCTGTTTAAAATTAATTTTTTACCTGAAAATGTAACGTTTCCATTTTTGGTTGAAAATTGATCTTTTTTAATTGAAAACTCGGCTTCATTGGTACAAAATTAATCTTTTTGGTTGAAATTTCCTCTTTTGGTTAAAATTGACTTGTTTGTTTGAAAATTAACTTTTTTGTTGAAAATTCAACTCTTTAGTTGAAAATTTAACTGTTTTGTTGAAATAGCTTTTTTATAATATCAACTATTATAATTTTCGTTAGGAATTCATCTTTTTGTTGACAATTCAACTTTTTTTGCTTGAAGTTTAAAATTTTTTGTTTTAAATTAATTAAATTAAAACTTTGAATATCAATGGTCAGGGAAAATGAAAAATTGGTTAAGGAGAAATCAGGGAATGTTAAAAATTAAGTTCTGCGGCTACCCTGTTGCAGCGTTTTTTATACAATTTCATATTTTTCACTGTCAGAACTGAGTATTACTTCAGCGCACATTGAACGAAAATTTGTTATCAGCTTTCGCTGTAGTTGGGAATTCACCTGCTAAATTAGCTTGAAATTCGATAACTCAGTCAAATTTCAACACGGAAGTGAACTCACATTGATCAACAGGAAAAAGTTATCGGATTTAAAAACATATCATTAAATTGTTGTTAAAGTTGAAAAAGTCTGGAAAAAGTAAAAAACTTCGAAATATTTTCGATTCCAGCTTCATGATTTTTCACTGTGATAAAATGAGCCATCACCACAAAACGGTTTTTTGACCATAAAATCAGATTTTGGGAGTGAATGAGAAAATTCGCATATGCCATTTTTTATATCCACTAGATCTACCATTTCTACTATGTTTCGTGAAAGGTATATATTAACTGCAAACACTTGTCAATTATTATTATTATTATTAATTTTAACAGCTCATTTCCAAACTTTATCTCGACACGGCAACGATGGTGTGGAATGGAAACGGAATCGAAGGGAAGGATCAAATTCAGAAATTTTGGATAGAATTACCATCTTCAGATCATTCTATTATTACTCTCGATGCTCAGCCGATTACCGGTAAACCATTAGTTTAATCTAATATACAAAATATCAATTAAATAATGAACACTATAAGACAGATATTTTAATTATAAATACAATTATCAGGCCTCAGACCGGTCCCTATATCCCCTATTGTACCCTATATTCAGTTAAGGTCCCTAAAGTACCCTATTTTCAAGATTTGGTCCCTATGGTACCCTGTTTGCAGCCCATACTGGAACTTTAAAAAAAATTTAATAACATCAAAGCTTCCAAAATTCAGGCATTTTGGAAAAAAAGCAAAAATCAGGGAATTTCTGTCAGAAGTAACTGTAAGAAATAATCAGGGGTGCCACACAGCCACTATAGTCACTTTTCTTTCATTGAGTAACTCATGGATTATTATATTACTATTCAATATATATTATATATTCTATACCTATTTCTGAATTGTCTTTAATTATTTTGAAATATTTCAGGATATTTTTAAAGATTCCGAGATATTTTTAATAGATTTCAGTAATCTGAAGGGATTTTTAAGATTTTAGGGTATCTTACAAATTCTAATAAAAAAAAAAAATAATAATAATAATAATTTTTATGTATAATAAAAATAATTAATTTGAAGGGATTTAAAGCACTTGAAATATTTTAGGATAAAGAATTTTCTAGAATTTTGGAAGATATGGAACGATTTTACAGAACCTATAAGGTTTTAAGATATTTTAAAAGATTTCGCGGGATTTTATAACGTTTCCGAGGATTTCAATGCTCTCAAGGTAGTATTATAATACATTTTCCAGGATTTCAGGAAATACCAGATATCATAGAATGTCACGGAATTTTATAATATTTTAGTGGGTTTTAAATAATTTGCTCACGAGAAGTGATGTATTTCGTAGGGTTTTAACGACTTGAAGAGATTTTAATTATTTTTTGGAACTCACACTTCATTCATATTAATTTATTCTGAATTCTTTTGAATTCTTCTAAATTTACTCAATTCTACTTCATTCAAGGGATTTTTTTGATTTTTCAAAAGTTTTTATTTAGTTAATCCTGAGGATCATCAACTAATAAAATGTTCAAAGGCTTTGAAATAATTTAAGGTATTTTTTCAAATTCCTTGACATTTTCAAGAGCTTTAAAAAATGTCAAGGAATTTAAAAATATTTTAGAGGATTGTAAATATTGTAGGTTATTTTAAAAGATTGCAACGAAATTTTTTATTGATTTCAGTAACTTAATGGGATTCCAAGGGATTTGAATATTTGAGGGCATTGTAAAAGATTCTCAGGCGTTTTCAAGAGCTTTAAAAAGTTTCAAAGTATTTCAAAAGATATACAAAAATTTGAAATATTTTAGGAAATTTTAAACGATTCCCAGATTTTTTTTTATTTATTTCAATAGTTTCAAGGGATTTGAAATCCCTTGAAATCCCATTGAAACTTTGAAATATTTGAGAGTATTTTAAAAGATTCCAAGGCATTTTCAAGTGATTTAAACAATTTCAAAGGATTTCCAAGTGTTATAATAACTTTAAGGTATTTGAACGAATTCGTATGCGGTTTTAAATAATTTCCTAGAATTTGGGGAGATATGGAAGGATTTTACAGGACCTATAAGGTTTTAAGATATTTTAAAAGATTCCAAGGGATTTCATAAGATTTCCGTGGATTTCAATGTTTTTAACGGATTTTAAAAGTTCTCAGGTGTTTTAATACATTTTTCCAGGATTTCAAGAAGTATCATCAGATTTCATGTAATTCCACGGGATTTTGTAATATTTTAATGGCTTTTAAAGAATTTTTTCGCAAGAAGTGAGGAATTTCGTTGGGTTTAAAAGATTTGAAGAGATTTTCAAATATATTTTTTAATTCATTTCGAATTCGCTCTAAATTCTGATTAATTTATTCTGAATTATTTTAATTTCTTTTGAATTCTTCTAAATTCACTCATTGTTTTGAATTCACTTGATTGTTTTTTAAATTTCAGTTTGATTTTTATGAATTGCATCGAACTCTTCACGTTTCCCTTAAATTCCTCTAAATTCACGCAAATTTTACTGAAATCAATGGATTTTTTTTTTTTTTTTTTTTTTTTTTTTTTTTAAATCAATTCATTCAAATTCTTTTGTATTTGTTGTTGTCATTAGTCACTATTTTGGTTAGAAAATATTAGGGTTTCAAAGATTTGAAGAGATTTGCAATTGTTTATTGGAATTCACCATGAATTCTTTTAAATTCTTTGGAATTCTGTTGAATTTTTTAATTCACTTAAATTCTTCTAAATTTACTCAATCCAACTTGTAATTTTCTACAATAATTTACGTAAGATTAAAAGTGTTTTATGCCGTAAACAAAATTAATAAAAAGATATACAAATTTTTGAATTGTAGAAACTTGACTTTATTGTTAATTTTTTCCTTTACTACAAAAAATACAAAAAAATTAGCTATTTGTATTTAATAGTATTTTTTTGTTAAATTTTGTACATTATTATATTATTATATTTATATTATATATTATATTTTGTTGTTTACCTTAAATTCCTCTAAATTCATTCCAATTTCACGGAAATCAATGGAGTTTTTTTTATTTAAATTTTTGTTTCCAATTAATTTGAATTCTTTTGAATTTGACTTGAATTGTTTTGAAATCTTATGAATTAATCCTGAATTTGTTACCATTTGAGTGTGAAAAAAGTACCCTATGAGCGTGACAAAAATTACGCTTTGGTCCCTACATTTTATCCCATAGGGACTGTGAGGCCTGAATTACACATCTACATGAAATTTTGCTTCATCTGAACAGGACCTGCTGTAGCAAATCAACTAACATTCCTCGTCAAAGTCAGTGGACAAGCAAAGTACCAAGACAAGACGCCCAAACCTTTTAATCAAAACTTTTTAATAACCGCTATAGGGGATAAATGGAAGATTGTAAGCGATTGTTTCAGGATGCAAGAAGTAATAGATACTTAAAATAATCATAGTCTTCGATTTAGTTACCTACTTTGACAATTTTATATCACTACACTTACAATAATGTATAACTCCAGGAGTTACATTTTTTTTATTCTTCTACTTGAATGTGATTATCTTTTGATATCAATGCGAAATAAAGTTTTAAAAAGTATTTGTATATTCTTTCTTTCATGAAGGTCCAATTTTGTGCGTATCAAAATATACTTTTAAATTCCTTCAGAAAATATGGTCATTTAATTAAAATTTATTTAAGTTCATTTGCAATTTAAAAAATTTAATTCAAAATTTAAATTCCTCGTTAACGTCCAATATTCAGAATTAATTGCGAAATTCTTGAAAATTAAAAAGAAACTAGAATCTAACGATGAAAAAATATCTCCATTCAAATTAAAAAGAAAATAACCTCTAAATCCTCTTCCTTCTATTGGTTTCTGTTTAATTCTCAAGAATTACGTAGTTAAATTTGAATGTAAAGAAGAAGCTGAACCAAGTTGGCGGATTTTAGGAAAGATGGCCCTGCAATGGGACAGATCAATAAGAAATTAATAAGTTTAAAAATCACTTTCATGTTTCAGACTTCACACTCTTTTTTCATGAATTCCTTTTCCCCCTTTTATTCAAGAAACTTCTTCTTCTTCTCGTTTGTTCGTTAATATGTGAACTGAATTAATAGAACCCAATAAGAAAATCCAACTTTTTTGGTTGTAAAGTCTACTATTGTATTTTTGGTTAGGAATTTATCTCCTTTGTATAAAATTTCTGTGGTTAACAAGTTAATTATTTTGTTGAAAATGCAACTATTTGGTTAAAAAGTCATATATTTTTGTCAAAATTTCAACTAGCTAGAAATCATTTTGTTGTTGTCTGAAGGTTCAACTCTTTGGTTGAAAATTTAACTATTCCATTTTTATAATAATTATTCATCTTCGTTACAAAATCATCTTTTGGATTGAATGTTGAACTCTTTAGTTGAAAATTCATCTCTTTGATTGAAAATCTAACCATTTTGTAGAACATTAGTTTGGTTGAAAATTAACTTTTTTGTTGAAAAATCATATTTTTGGTTGTAAATTCAACTACATATTTGATTAAAAATGAAACTACTTTGATGAAAATTTAACGAGTTGGTAGAAAATTAACTCTTCTGTTTAAAAATTTGTCTTTTTTGGTAGAACATTAATTTTATTTGCTTGAAAATTTTAATTTTTTGTTGAAAATTCATTTTTTTTCTTCAAATTTAGGTTTTTTTACTGAAAATTTAACTATTGCATTTTTGGTTCAAAATTTATCCTTCATAAGTTCAAAAATCTAGTAGGTGTTGGAAATTCATATTTTTGGTTGAAAATTCAGCCAATTGGTTAAAAATTAAACTACTTTTTCGACAGTTTAACTGTTCGATAGAACTTTTTTGTTAAAAATTCATAATTTCGGGTGGAAAATTCAACTGTTTTCTAGACACTTTGTCTTTTGGCCTGCAAACTTTAAAAACTTCTTTGCAAATTGATGTATTTTGTGTCAAAATTCGACTTTTTGGTTGAACATTAATTTTCTTGATGGAAAATTAATCTTTTTGGTTAAAAATTAATCTATTTTTTAAAATTAAAATACTTGGTTGAAATTTGAACTACTTTGATAGAAAAATAACTTCTTTTGTTAAAAAATCATATTTATTATATTATATAATCATACATTTTTGTTGAAAATTCAGTTTTGTTTTGGTTAAAATTTATTTTTTTATCTGAAAATTTAACTATTCCATTTTTGGTTAAAATTTATTCTTTATAAGTTGAAAAAGTAACTTGTTGGTAGAAAATTTTTTTTATTGTTAAAAAATCATATTTTCGGGTTGAAAATTTAACTGTTTTGTTGATAATTCATATTTTTGGCTTCAAAATTCAACAATTTTGTTGAAAATTTAACAATTTGTTTGCAAATTCATCTTTTTTCTTTGAAAACTCAAATACTTGTTTGAAAGTTAAACTACTTTGTTGAAAATTAATTTTTTTATAAGATTTTCCTCTTTGCTTGAAAATTTAGTTTGGTTTTAGCTGAAAATAATTTTTTTCATTTGAAAATTTAACTATTTCATTCTTTGTTGGAAACGTATCCTTTATAAGTTGAAAAATCAACTGGTTGGTAGAAAATTCATGTATTTCGTTGAAAATTCGTCTTTTTGGTGAGACAATTAATCTTATTTGTTGAAAATTCATCTTTTCTGTTGAGGATTCAACTATTTCGTTAATAAGTCGTATTTTTTGGTTGAATTTAACTGTTTGGAAATTATTTTTTTTTTTGTTGAAAAATTATTTTCTGAACTAAGAGTGTGACGATTATTTTTTTGTTCATAAAATATATTTTTTAGTTGAAAAGTGAATTATTTGGTTTGAAATTTATCTATTTGATTGAGGATTAAACTATTTTCTTGAAAATGCGTTTTTTTAAATTTAACTGCTTGAAAAATCTTCTTTGGGTAGAAAAGTCATCTTTCTTGGTTGAAAATGACATTTTTTCTAAAGAATTGGTCATTTTAGAATGAAAATTCAACTGTTTTTTGGATGAATTTTAATCTTTTTTTGTGTGAAAATTAAAAAGTCTTCGAAAAATTCATCTTTTTGGCTTGAAAATTGAACTATATGGTTGTATGTTATCCACTTTTGATCATTAGATTATTTTTTTATTATTTCCAAGAATTTCGTAGTTAAGTACATTTTTGTACAACTTTAAATATCTAAATTACGCTTTGCGCATGAGCAGAGGAGTCATCTTTATTCAGAAAAATTCTGTTTACTTCTGTCAAGGAGTTGTCAAGTTTTTTCCTTTTTTTACATTAATAACATACAATGTTCATGTCAAAATTATAAAATTTTCATATAGTGGAGTGCTTTTTTAATACTGTAATTGTGCGTGCATTAAACAATTGACATGGAGCAACTGCAAACAGCATTGACAACAATAAAAGTCCTACGATCGAGTGTCGGTCAAGTTTTCGAAGCACTTTCAAATGGTCTTCGAGCTGACCATGGAGAGGAAAACAAAGAAACAAAATATCTTTGTGAACTTCAGGAACTTCTAAATACAGTGGGCATCAGTTTAAGGTAATTAATTACGTTTACACCGTTTAAATAAAGTGAATTCCTTCGCTGACCTAACCTATAAACGTTTGGAGCAAAGTGCGGCAAGTGATAATATTTGAAAGTGGATTAGTAAAATAGTAAAGTGGTTTCGTTTTATTTCTATTTATACTGATTAGTGACTTTTTACAATACTTGTGTGACCACTAGGTGTTATTAAATAATGAAAATACTGATTAAAAATTTCCTAACCTACAAAAGATTGAAATACAATGATGCGTTGATGTTTTTTTAAAACTTATGTATTATTTAAATCATTAAAAGAGCAGGAATAATGATTTTTTTTCTTAAAATTTCACCAGGGATGTCGAGCAGGCGATCAACAGTTTGAATCCACCTCCGGGTCCGTTTAACTTGGCAAGCACTTCTTTTCTTGGCCAGGAAACAACCCAAGAAAGGCAGGCTCTTTATAGCTCTTTAATTAATAGTTATAAATGGACAGATAAAGTTCATGAATACAGTAACATTGCGCAGTCTTTGCTGAGTCAAAATAATCTAAAACGCTCCTATATAAATGCTAGCAGAGGAAAAAGAGGCAGAATTCAGTCCAGCTCACACAATTTATCACCTCCGTATGTTATTATATATGCATTTTATTAGTCGTAATTAAATTAATAAATAGAGATTTATGTAACTCTAAATTTAAGTTACACATTCACTTTATAAGGCTTCCAGTTCGAAATTATGTACCGTTAATGATTGAACTGAAAATAATTGTTCAATTGGTAGGTTCCCTGCTGAAAAAAAATTATAGAATTTGATAGACTCTCTATCCGGAGAAAACATGAATTTGAATCAAATTCTATGCATTTACAGATAGTTCAATCAAACTCTATCAAGAAGTGGAATTGAAATAAAATTCTATAACCACATTTTATACAAATCCTATAAAATTGAATCAAATAAACTTCACGAATCAAATTCTATATCAGCAGATTTGATTGAAACTATGAAATTGTATCGAAACAAGACTTGTATCAAATCCTATGTTTCGGAATGCCGGAAATTTCTATCAAATTTCATTCTCACGGAAATCTTACACTTTTCTAACAACAGCATCTCATTGAAACTCTATCAAATCTTACGGCACTAAGCTTGTATCATATCCTATGTTCCAAAATCTTGGATATTTCTATCAAATTCTGTCTGTTGAGAAATCGTATACTTTTCTATCGACAGTTTCTCATTAAAAATCTATTAAATTCTATCCATCGAGAAATCTTATACTTTTCTATCAACAGTTTCTCATTAAACCTTTATCAAATCTTATCCACAAAGAACTTGTGACATATCCTATCGTCTACAATTTCGGAAATTTCGATCGAATTCTATCCATCGAGAAATCTTATACATTTCTGTCAGCAGATTCTCATTAAAATTCTATCAAATCTTATTGAAACAGAACTTTTATCAAATCCTTTGTTTTAGAATCTTGGAATTTTTTATCTAACTCTATCCATCGAGAAATCTTATACTATTCTATCAACAGCTTCTCATTGAAATTCTATCAAATTCAATTCATCGAGAAATCTTAGACTTTTCTATCAACAGATTCTCATTAAGATTCTATCAAATCTTATTGACACAAGACTAGTATCAAATCCTATGTTCTAGAATCTTGGTAGTTTTTATCCAACTCTATCCGTCGGCGAACGGCCAGGGAAAATAAATATTTGGTCAGGGAAAAGACAGAGAATTTCGAAATTGGGATTTTGTAGCAACCCTGACAAAACATATGCTTGATAATAATAAATGCAAGTTTTGGTAACATAAATTGAAACTAAAAAGAAAGAACTTATTGAAAATATACGAAGCTTATGTTCTTCTTGCTGAGAAAATTATTATTTTCATAATTTTTATAGTTTTTCTCATAGATGTCAACTTTGGTTATTGTTTTGGGAAGATAGAACAGTCTTCTCAAAGATTAATTTTTATACATTGCACCATAAAATACGTCTTTTGTTATGTTGAGGAGGTAGCTCAATGTACAAAGATACTTTGGATCTCTGACGTGTTCCTAATGATCAAAAAACACTAGAATAAAGTGCCAAGTTTAAGGAATCAAAAACGGAAAGGAAACATGTCTTCAATATAGTCCTTCTCGTGGGAGTTTAAATCATTCTTTTCAAGCTAGCTTTACAAATTATTTTAAATAACTTTGGAACTTCATGCTGATAAAAGAAAAATGTTGTATTCCTTTTTTTCTTTTGTATTTCTCCGTCTTTCATTCTTTCTACTTCTCGATTCTTTCTACTGTATTTTGAAAGGTAGAAATTTTATACATTCATATTATTTATTTTCTGAAGATATTAAATTTTTTAGCGAATTTTTATTAGCAGAATTTCCTCAAATTTATGAGCAAAAATTTCGTATTATTTTTAAGGTGTTATTTAAAAAGTTTTTGTTAAAAGCAGGGGTCTGTTAATCAGGAATGGGTATCAGAATATCGGAAATTTCTATTAAATTGTATCCGTTGAGAAATTTTAAACTTTCCTATAAAAATTTTCTTATTGCATAAGGTTTGATAGAGTTTGAATGACAGTAGTTTATTAGAAAAGCATAAGATTTCTCGACGAGTAAGACTCTATAGAAATTTTGCAGGATCTGCAAAATAAGATTTCATTATAATAGTTTCAGATATTATAGAGTTTCAATGAGAAAATGTTGATAGCAGCGTATTAGATATGCCAACGGATGTGGGATAGCATATTTGATAGGATTGGATTAAATTTTTATCAAAACACGAATAGAAATGTATAGGAATTTTTGGGACACAGTCTCATTTCGCTTTGATAGAAATCAATAGCAATTCTATCCAAACTTTTGATATAAAATGATTGCCTTTCTAGCGAGACACCGTGGGAAAATATAGAGGAAATTTCGAAAATTTTGGCTATAGAAAACGAATTAAGAAGTATTACATTTTTTTATCAAATCCTATCAAACATGTTCAGCAGGGTGGTATTTATAATATTTCAAATGTATTATTCCACGTTGGATACTTTATTTTATATTAAAATTTCAATTTTTCACGATTGAAGCTTGAATTTTAAAATTCGAGTGACCTGCAAAATGATCTTATTCAGTATTATTGTCTTTACAGGCAAGTTGACAATGTTATTGGACAATTTGATCGACTTTTTCCTGATATGACGTTTACAATCTCAAGACCATTTGCATCCAATGCTGTTCTTCAAATAACACTGGGCCACGTGTTGAAAGCAGTGGTTGCTTTCAAAGGTATAATGGTCGAATGGATAGTAGTGAAAGGTTATAACGAGTCTATGGATCTCTGGACTGAATCTCGATATAAGGTCTTCCGAAAAGTTACGGAAAATGCTCATGCTGCCATGCTACATTTTTATTCGCCTGCTCTTCCTGAATTGGCTTTAAGATCCTTGATGGTAAATTTCAGAGTAATTACGTAACAAAATAATAATTAAGTAAAGATAAGCAATGTGCCGTTCAAAAACTATGTCACGCTATTTTGAACACTTTTTTCACCCCTTCCCTTTTTCGTCACAGATCATCACACAAAGCTTGAACCGCCAGGGTGACGTCACAAATACAAAAATCCCAGACCCCCTTTAAGTCAAAATTTTTTCTTCTATGTAATTTGATAAACACCTCAAATAAAACACAAAACATACAAACTTAATACTTTAACAGACTTCACAGCCCAAAATGCTAGCTCTCAAAACAAAAACAAACAAAAAAGATTAATTTTCTACCAAAAGAGATGAATTTTCAACTAATGAGTTGAGTTTTCAAGCTAAAAAGTCGAATCTTTTAGAAAAAAGTTCATTTTTAAACCCGGAAAGATAACTTTTTAAGCAGATAGTTGAATTTTCAACAACATATAAATTTATTTGAGATGAAACAGTTCCATTTGCAACGAAATAGTCGAATCTTCGAGGCAAAAAGACCATTTTTTAGAAGACAGTTGAATCTTCAATCCAAAAGAACGAATTTTCTATCAAAAACGACGAATGTTCCACGAAACGGTTAAATTTTCAACAAAATAATTAAATTTTCAACAAAGTAGTTGAATTTTTATTAAAATAATTAAATTGCCAACAAATTAATTGAATTTACAACTAAGATGATGAATCTTCAACCGAAAAAATTAATGAAAACCAAATTAATTAATTAAACCGAACAAATAAAAAGAAGTTCAACTTTCAACCAAGTAGTAGAATTTTCAATAAAAAAAGATTAATTCTCAGCAAAAGACATTATAGTTGATATTTCAACTAAAAAAAGATTTTTATTTTAAATCAAAAACAGTTGAATTTAACCAAAAAGATGAATTCCCAACAGAAAATATAATAGTTGATATTTCAACCAAAAAATATTCTAATTCTAAATAAGAAATAGTTGAATTCAACAAAAAAAAACTAATTTTCAACAATATAGTTGAATCCTCAACCAACACAGATTAATATTTAACCAAACAGTTGCATTTTTAACTTTAAAAAAGCGAAATTTCAACCAGGAACGATTTCTTAGTCAAGAACGAAAAAAAAGATGAATTCTCGAGAAAATAGTTGAATTTTTAACCTGAAAATCTGAATTTTCAACCAAAAATGTAATTTACAACCAATTAGTTGAGTTTTTTACGAACAGAGCAGAATTTTTTAACCCAAAAAGACGAATTTTCAACAAAAAAGTTGAATTATTAAGCCAAATAGTTGAATTTTAAACTAAAAACGATTAATTTTCAACAAAAAATGGAATATTTAAATTTGTAGCTGAAAAAATTGATTAAAAAAAAAGAATTTTCAATCAAGAAGATTATTTTTCAATCAAAAAATAAAAATTTTCAACAAAATACATGAATTTACAAATAAAAACTATTGATTTTCAACCAAAAATAGAATAGTTCTATTTTCAGTTAAATAAATTAATTTTCAGCCAACAAAGAAAACGTATTTTCAACCAAATTATTCAATCTTCAGTCAAATAGTTGCATTTTTAAGTAAAAAATTGGTTTCTTAACCAAAAATACAATAGTAGACTTTTCAATTAAAAAGAATTAACTTTCAACGAAAAATAGTTTGATTTTCTTATTGGGTTCTATTAATTGAGTTCGCGTTTACCCCAAAAAAACGCGTAAAGTGCGAAGTTTCTTGATATAGGGGGAAAAAGAGGAATGCTTTTAAAAAGGGGTAAAGAGGGCAACAGGGGAAGAGTGTATATCAAGAAATTGTTATTCACATTTATATTTTCCATGTGTGACGTATGTAGTTTTTTAACGGCCCCAGTCCATTAACAACAGTTGATATAAAAATCTAATATTTATATTATATATGCAATAATAATATAATATAAATAAATAATAATAAGTAATAATAACAATTATAATTCTAATAAATTTTAAATTTATTATAATGAACCATCGTGAAAGCTTTAAATCTATTAATTATAATTATTTTGCAGACTTGGTTCCACAGTTTGATCAGCTTGTTCAACGACCCATGTAAGCGGTGTGGCTTATATTTGCACAGTGCTTTGCCACCAACTTGGAGGGATTTTCGTACTTTAGAACCATTTCATCAAGAATGTAAACCTTAGTAATAAGTCTGTGTTTCACGTTCTGATCTGAAATATAAATATGTAAATTCTTAATGATTTTTTAAAATAGTAAATAGTCTAACGAATAAGTTTTTCTGATATCTGAGTATGAAATATAAACACAGTTTTCATTTTCATGGTCGTTTATTCTTATCCAACTGCCGAACTAAATTGCAGGGTAAGATCTCGGTATAATTAATAGTACTTTAATGCTGAATAAATTATGTAATTATTTAGCCGATCTGCGTGAGATTATACATTTCTTTACCTCTTTTTTTAAATTCATACATTGTGTTCATAATTAAAAAATCCAGATCCGAATCTTCAGAATTTTATAAAATATTCAAAATGACTATGTAGCTAGAAACCAAAGAAACACTTGTCGAAGTGAAAAAATCTAGGGAAAAAAACCGTTTATTATTTACTGTCATTTAGAAAGTATATTGATAAATTGATTTAGAACTATACGAAAATCTTTGTATTTATTTTCGCGTTTTATCCTAAAATAACAAGGGCAACACAGAATTTTTTTTAAAATTTATTTTTCATTTATAATCTCTAATCGAAAACGTCTAAATTGAAAGTTTACTAAAATTTTCTGATATAAGTAGGTACTTTACTGAGATATTTTTCAGATGAAATGTATTAATCAAACGAAAGGCATGTTAAATGTATAATATTGGGTTAATGGAAAATAAAAATAGAATAATTATAGACTTCCTAATTTGAGACATATATGCTATCAGGGTGTCCAGCGATACTTAGGAACAAAATTGGAGGTCTTTTTCAGGTTTTGCAGGTCAAGAAATCAAGTTTTTCCAGGTATTTAAAAAAAAAATCAAATGATCAAATAACCGTTTGTTATAGGGGAAACCACCCTACAGTAGATAATGATTTATAGTAGATAATCTTAATTAACTGGAAAACTGACAAAAATTGTTAATTA
>CAKNYM010049517.1:192592-205470 GCA_932195095.1 Andricus curvator
AGAACATTTTAATAATTTTTATTTTTAGAGTTTGATTTTCTAGAACTCTTAACATGCTTTTTTATGTAGGGACTTCAAACAATTTTTGAGTGAAAAAAAAATCTTGTCCACGATTTGATATTTTTCATCCTTCGAAAACATTCTAGTAGCATTTTTAAGAATTTCTTTAACAAATAAGAATTTTTATTTACCACCGAACTGGTACTGATTCGGTCTTCAGACCAACGTTCTGCCAGTACTGGCAGGATTCCGGAGGTCAGTACTGGCTGTCAGTACTGAATCAGTACTCTGCCGGTGGTGAATTCCGGCATACTACGGACATTTCTACTAGGGTACTGTCGCTTTTTTAGGTAGATACTTTAATATGATATTCACTGTTAGAAAAATCTGTATTAAATTTAATAAAAATGTATATGAAGTCATTTGCATACACGGTAGTTGAAATTTAATATACATTACAATATGAATAGCTGTACACTTTATGTTAAATATAATATACAGGTCGGTATAGCAGCGTGCTTGAAAACTCATAAAGTGCTTTTATTTCTTTAAATCTTATCAAATATTCGCAATTGAAGTAATAATCTAGGATTCGTCGAATGAATTCCTTTTTATGATCAAAGTGCAACGTACATGTGGAACTCTTTCCAAAATTTGCCCTGAATGGTAGAAATTTAATGTGAGTACAGTTGATTGTAGGTTAGGTCTGTCATTTATTTGCTTAATTGAACTTTTCGACTTGAAATCCCATTTTGTTTTTGGTTAACTGGTACAAGATATCGTGTTTTATTATTAAGAATCGGAAATTACTGCTAAACTTATTTTGATTTTGTGTAAAATGGAATTATCTGAGCAATTATCATGAATGTATATGAAATTTAATAAACACATACCGAAATAGCGATTTCATATACTTGAGATATTAATTTTAATATACAATGGTATTTTAAATTTAATACTATTTTAACAGTGTTTGTATTACATCTAGTCCAGGGGCTTTCTTTGCTTTTGTTTTGGATATAGCTTTTTTAATTTCATTGGGAGTAGCTAATTTAATTTCATCTAGATTCATGTCAGAGTGAGTAATTTCATTATATTGCGAATTTATTATTTTATTATTTTCAGGACCTCCCATATTACCAGTTAGTTTGTGGACATTTTTAAAATTATAGGCAATTGCTTTTGCTTTGTCTTTATCAGAAAATAGGACGTGTCTGGACCTTTAAGAGGGGGGATGTGTCTTTTATTTAGCCCTTTTAAAGATTTAGCCATTTTCCACAAGAAATTTTCCTCAGTGTTAAGGGGTGCAAGTTTATCTCCCCAGTTGTTATTTTTATGTTCAGTAATCGAAATTTTGGTTTCGCGGTTTGCCATATTTACAAAGGCTTTTAGGTAAATATTCCTAGTTTTCTGTAAGATTTTTCTTAAAGAGTTTCTGTGTTTAATTTGTTGGGTTATATTTTCCGGTAGTTTATTTTTATGTTCAAAGGTTTCTTGGAAAGGGATAGAGTCTTTAATAGTATTATTAATTATATTCATTAAATCATTGACGCTTTTATCGATCGAATCAATGCTATCAAGTGCCGAGTTTATTATTATTCTAGCGTTAATGAGTTCTTTAAATTTTTTCCAATCAGCTTTTCTATAGTTTAAAAGTTTAGGAGAACACGGCAATTCTATGTTAATTTGATCATCACTAAGCAAGATTAAGACCGGTTTATGATCAGAGCAAAGTTCGTCAAGAACATCAATTGATTGCATATTTACAATGTTTTTGTTGATAGCTAGGTCTACAATGCTGGGTCGAGCTTCTGGATTATATATTATGTTTCCATTTTTATTATTACTGTAGCAGTTCCAGCTGAAATGCTTGGCATTAAAATCTCCAGCTATTATGACTTTGCTACTCAGGTTGAGAATGGAGTTTAATTCAATTGTACTAATGTGACTTTTTGGCGGGGCATATATAGATACTAATATTATTTGACTTTCTACCTTAATTGCATGCGCTTCAAATGATTTGATATTATCTAGCTTCATTTCAATGCAAGGGATATGATTTTTAACATACAAGGCTACTCCTCCTGCAGGTTTTTTGCTTGGCCTGTCTTTCCTAAATCATTTATACCCAGGTAACCGTGTTTTAGATTTATTATTGAACCATGTTTCCCCAACCATGAATATATCTACATCTTAGCTGTCAAGAAACGTGGGTATTTCAAGTTTTTTGTTTTCTAAACCACTGGGTTCCAGTGTACTAGTTTAAGGTTTTTGCATTTAACGGGACTATCCATCGAGTTCAACTGCTAGCTCGCTAATTGCTTGTAACCTTTGGAAATTATTTTGGCATGAATACAATTTTTCTTTGAGTTTAATTGCTAATCTGAAGAGTTTACCTATGTCACATAGTTGATTTATTTCCTGGAAGACGCCTAGTAGATCCTGTACACGGAAAAAATTTATGCGTAAAAAAGTCACGAACTAGTAGCTAGGTCTCGGATATGAGAAAAATTCATCGGATATTTATGTATTTTCGTAAATAATCTGCGAACTTTGAGAAAGATTGACGAACTCGATGTGAAAATTCTAAAACGGTTCATCACTTTTTTTTACGTGAATAATTACAAAAATATTATGAGTGATTGGGAAAAGATTCTCAGAGCACTCACAGGTATTCATAGCTACCTTAGGGCTCCAAGAAGCAGAATACAATGCTGTATCGTCAGCAAATAATGATCGCAATATTCCTTGTAACGCTGGTATATCGTTAATGTAGTATAGGAAGAACAGCGGGCCAAGAATAGAACCCTGTGGAACTCCTGCATCAATGCTTCTGTCTTTCGATTTAGTGCCATTTATTATTACGTTAAACTTTCTTTTAAAGAGTTAAGATTGCGTTATTTTAATCAAATAAGTTGGAATTTTTAGTTCGCTAAGTTTATATATAAGGCCATTATGCCATACGGTGGCAAATGCCTTTTCCAGGCCAAGGAGAACCATGACCGTAGAAATATTTTTGTTGAAGTTAGTACTAATAGTATTTACCAATCTAATTATTTGTTGAACCGTGCTTCTATTTTGTCTGAATCCAAACTGCTCTGGAATTAATAATTTATTTATGTTTTCAAAGTGCAAAAATCTATTATAAATTATGCGTTCAAAAATTTTGGCTAGAGTTGGCAGTAAGCTTATAGGGCGATAACTTGCCTGGAAAAGTTTGTCCTTACCAGCTTTGTGGAAAGGCAAGATGTTTGCAGTTTTCCAAGCATTCGGAAAGTAACACAGCAAAAGACAGGAATTAAAAATATAAGTAATTTGAACAAATGCCTTTTTAGGCATATTTGTTAGCAAAATTTTCTGGATTCCATCGTGACCCGCTTTTTTAATTTCTCGGGGCGTTGCTAATTCAACTGCCTCTAAATTATGTGTAGAGTTCGCAATTTCTTTGTACCTAATGTTGACCAGCCTCACAGTATCAATATCACCATAATCCTTTGTAAGAAAATGAACCAGTTCGTAGTGATCTGCGAGTACTTCTGATTTTTCAAAATCGGTTACAACTAAGCCACTTTTACCGTGTAGAGTTGGAATCTTGTTGATATTATTTTTTCTCACAAGACATTTAGCCATTTTCCATAAGGAATTGTCTCTAACAGTAAGACTCTCTAGTTTATTATCCCAATTGCTATTGTAAAATTTTGTTATGTCTTTTTTGATTTTGTTAGCTAATTTGTTGCATATTTTTCTAATTTGATCGCTACATGTCCTTTGACAGACCTTACATCAACATTCTTATTTATATCACAAACATACTTAAGACTAGACGCAGGTTCTAAATTTTGGTTAATCTCACTTCTAACCGTATGCCAATCGGCTCGCTTATAATCATAGAATTCAGTTTCATTATACGAAAGGCTTATTAAGTTATTAATTGACATAACAACAGGTATGTGATCTGAGTTTAATTCATCAGAGGTATCAATATTAATGACGGAGTCAATATTCTTTAATAGACCTATATCTACTACACTAAGAGGCGCATTAGAGTAAGGATACAAAGTAAAATTATCTGGATGTAAAACATTAAAAAAATTATCGAAAGCATAATCATAAAGAATTTTACCATTAGCATTCATATTTTTGCAATTCCATGCTGTATTTTTGGCATTAAGATCCCCATATAATAATACTTTGTTACCAGTGTTAAAGATTAAATTTAATTCTCTAGGATTTATCTTAGCTTTAGGAGGATTATAAGCAGAAACTAATACTGACTTACAACAGAGACGGATAGCAATACATTCTAAAAAAGCAGTGTTTAATATAACTTCAGAGTAGTTAATGATATCTTTGACTAGAATTAAGACACCCCCCTCTGCCTTGTCTCCTAACCTATCCTTGCGTACAACATTATACCCTGAAACTCTAAACTTATTTTTAGGTGTCAGTCTTGTCTCATTAAGCATCATAATATCTATGTTATGGTCCCAAAGAAATTGCGATAGTTCTTTATAATTACCCCTAATACCATTTGCATTCCAATGTCCTATTCTAAATGAATTTATAATTTTCTTATTTTCCATCATCTGTGATTATTTCAGCGAAAGCATGGAGTCTACCCAAGTCGGTTTTACAAGTAGCTAACCTATTATTCAACTTTTTAATGAGCCTCAGCATCTTACCTAAGTTACAGAGTTCGTTGAGTTTCCGAAGTTCCATTGCCAGTTCCTGGAAGTCTTGGGTATTTTTGTTACTCGCTGTGTAGTCCTGCTTGTCCTCTGCTAGTACTTTTGTGTTTGTCTGGTGAGTCGAGACGTTTGCCCATGCAAACGGCCTGGTAGGTCTTAGAGGTGGATAGGCATGTTGTGTCCTTGCAGATGGCAATACTTTCTTCTCCCGTGGCTACTCCATCAGATGTTTCTTGGTTCTGGCTCCACACAATTTGAGCATTTAGGCAGCTTTTTTAGTTTTGGTGCTTTTCCGTTCTACTCTATATGTTCCTCCTCCGGGTGATTGTCTGTGAGATGCGCCTGCGCACACTTGACACATTTCGGTGGGTTTTTGCAGTGAGAGATTCCATGTCCAAATAGTTGACACCTGCAGCATTGCGTAACACGTCTACTGTTTCTGCAAATGTCCCAATATATACTCACTAGACACACATACTTCACTTTTCTCACTACACTTAGGTCTTGATTTGGCGGTAAGCTGATTAAATAGTTGGGATGATCTGTCGGGATCCTTTGCATCATGCGGATTACTTTGTCAGTTTTAACACCTTGGAGTAGGAGGTCTTCTTTAATTTCCTCAACAGGAATAATAGGCAGTCCCTTGGCCACCAGATGTCTCGATTTCTCATCGTTGAACGGATGAGTAAAGTACGCTGTATGTGAACCATCCAGCTTCTTTTTTATGATCTGGTAGTCATTTTTATCAAACGTGAGGATGGAAAGTCCTTGTCCGGAAAGGTTGAATCTTGTCCTTTTAGAGGCCGTCGCTTCGTTGATTTCCTTCATGACCAGTCCTTGGTTATTTATTTTTGCGGTTAGCACAATAGGTGGTATCCTTTGCTTAGGCTTCTTGACGGGCTCCACCTTGGAGCATATGTCGTCCTCCTCATCCATGCTGGCGGCGTTGTGCGACAGCACTTCGTATCTGTTTTGGGTGCAGATATCATCGTTTTCCGTCGACCTTCTAGATCTCTTTGATCTGCTTGGAGCCATGATAGTTGGCGGCGCGGTGCGCCGCACGCCCTTGCTCAGGAACTGAGAGACGCGAGCCACACACCTTCGCCTCCCAGTTATCGCATTGTTCCCGTAGATGGAAACTTCGTCACTACGAGGACGCCCGTTGGATCGTGTCGTTTCGAATCACAAAATAAATCGTCACTACGAGGACGCCCGCATTCAAAATAATAATAAAGAACTCACGACAAACTCGGTCGAACTCATAATCAATAATAATAATAATTCTCGAGCTCGTCGGATGAGTGGCTAGAAGTTTTATAATACCTATTTTGTTTGGCCTCGAAGGCTGCGCGTGTTTACGCACTTCTGGTTTATGTTTAGAAACTGGTGAGTCAGGAGTCTTTGAGGGTTCGAATCTTCTGAGTTGCGAATTTATAAAAGAATATAAATTAAATCGCACAAATAAAATTTTTCCTCTTTATACTTCAGTCTCAAATTTTCAGGAACTGTTCGTATGAAATTCGAACTGTTCGTAAGAAACTTCGAAATTTATCCATATATTTCTCATAGAAATAAGGATGTAATGTTTCATTTTTTTATCTCGTATCCGAGACCTAGCTACAAGTTCGTGACTTTTTCACTGATAAATTTTTTCCGTGTATGTCTGGTGTTTCCTTGTCTTTGGGTTCAGTTGTGCGTTGATTATGCTGTCTCAGCGGAGTCTTGCCAGTTGTCCATGCTGATGGTGTGTTGCAGGTTCGAGTTGTTGCAGGGAAAGTCGGCCTTGGTAGGTTGTACTGCCCTCTGTTTCGTGGTAGAGGTGGAAAATTAAGTGATTAATTTCCATTGTTGTAGACTGGAGGAGGACGATGATTTTGTAGTTGTGGACTTCTTTTCACACTCAGTAACTTCACTTTTTCGAGATGCTTTTTATATGTTTCACATCCGCTGTAGTTTGAAGGGTGTTCACCTTTGCAATTCACACATTGTCTTGTATTACGGTACTTTTCCCATCGAATTATCATGTAACATACTGCCCTAATTTTGAAGGCATCCTGAAGTTTAGCATCCTTTAGCCAACGGCCATACCACGCTGAAAAACCCAGTTCTCGTCAGATCACTGAAGTAAAGCAGCGTTGGACGCGGTTAGTACTTGGATGGGTGACCATTCAAGAATACTGAGTGCTGTTGGCACATCGTGGGTGTGGTGAGCCCACACTTGTAGTTATTTATAACTACAAGAAAACTATCCACCTAGAAACACTACCCGAATCGGGTAGTGTCACGCCTACCCTGAAAGGGAAATGGCTTAATGGTATATATACATGCAGGATTACCATGTAGACGGGTGAGTCAAAAGCAGCATCGTGTTCTACGTCCTTTGATGTTGAAGCCTTGGTTTTCAGTCTGAGTACTTTCGTTGTTTGTAGTCCTTGACGTTCCAGATCGTTTTGTATATCAGTCTCTGCCAGGGATCCCCGTCCATGAATAACGAGCTTCTGTGGTTTGTTTTGTTGAATGGAATATGTGTAGTAAGGCACACTTCTCTCGGCAAACAGTTTTTGAATTTTCTTATGGTCCTCTTGCTTGTCAGCGTAGATAGTTATTCTCGTAGATTTTTAGTTCTTCTTTATTTCTGGATCTCCCTGCGTCACTTCATGAATCAAGTTGATGAGCAATGCGTAATCATTGACATAGCTTTCTATTATAATTGGGGGCGTCTTTTGTCTTTTTCCCTGTTTGTTGTTCTCGTTCTGGGGTTGTGATGTGTCTTGTTTTTCCTTCATGTCAGTTTCAATTTCCTTGTTTTCCTGTTCCATTAGTGTCACTTCTTCTAAGGCTTCAAACCTGTTGCTGAGTTTGATTGGTGCTCCTTTGATGTTTGCCGTCCTGTTATAGGGCTTGCATTTTTCAATGATGGTGTCATCCCAGGCTCTCACCTTGAGTTTATTTTTGGCTGCCATTTCGCGATTTATTTACTCCTGCCGATGGACGCAAGCCAAACACCTTCGCCTATCGACAATATTAAAGACAGGCGTGCGCCAAGCGCCTCCGCCTGTGTTAATGATTTCTTTAGAACTTTTCAGGTTTGTATAAATGGAAACTTCGTCACTACGAGGACGCCCGTCGGAATCTCAATTAATTCATCTGATCAATCAAATCGAAACGGTCTGATCAATCGATGGGATCGGAATGAATCATTAATTGGCTGCAGTTGAGTAGGCGCTCCGCTTATATAACCCCTTTTCCGGAGTTCCTCGGCACTGTTTCGCAGACGTTTTTGCGAAAAATGCGAGAGCTCTGGGTGTTTCTCGCACCACAGAGTATGCAGTCGCGCCATGTAAACTTTTCGTTCAGGGGCCATACTGGTATCATAGCACTCCAGCAGGTCGTCCCTGAGTCGATCCGTCCACTTACAAGTAATGCATTGTTGTCCGACCCATTGTCGGGAGCCCTGCGCGTTCGATTGTTTGAACCGCACTTACGACAACTATGTTTGGTGTTGTCATTGTTATTCTCACGAGCAGCTAGGGAAAAGGGTTCGTCCATCCTTGTAGAGCCCCACATGCAAGGATAAGGCCGCATACTCTGAGTGGTCGCCCGGTATCCCAAAGTCATCGTTTGAGACACCTCACCCAGGTGCCATTCCGCTTTCGGCACGGTTGTTACGCCTCCGCTTAGGGGTTATTGCTTCGGGACCATCCCTGGACAATATTGTCCGCGAATGCTTATTAATTATTGTAACCATATTCAACAGAAACCCTTGGTACAGGGGCCCTCTATCCGCAACCCGAGGACGTGTTCGGTGGCTTTGTCATAGGCCCTTCGGTTCGATTATATATTTATTATTATTATTGTTAGGCACTACTATTTGAGACGCTAAATCCGCTTACTTCCACCAAGGATTGATCATACAATAAACACCAACGTCCAATCAATATTAAAATAAGTTTATTAGTAAGAAAAAGACTCGGTACATTTACGTAGGCACACAGCCATTTCACGTCCCGTCGGACAACACGACACCGAACATACGAATCACGGCCGAACACCCAGCCCCGCAAAACAAGTCACCTCGTCCACGATCTCAGATCGACTGACTGACCCACTCAACGCTGGACCGCTCCGCTAGGGAGGGGGCCCTCTCAACCGAACAGCTTACCAACTTACGTAGACTAAATTCAAGAATAATTAGACGCTAACATTCGGCCATCCTTTATAAGCTTGGTCCTCCAAGCTACTACGTTACTAAACTTTAAGCATTACAGTGTCCTAAATTTCGACGGTTCCATATCTTAGCGGTTTTCGTCGTATTCGTGTGCCCCGTCGCACAGAATCATTCGGATGGGATGTAAAAAGATCTGAGTTTTTGTTGGTCGTAGGTGCCTTCGCAAGAACATTATTATTCGCAGATATCGGTGCAGACGTTATATTTTTTTCAGCGCTCTTCGCCTCCTCTTCATTTTCGGATTCACTTTCCTCTTCGCTATTATTAATAAACGCGTGCCAAATTTTCAGCTGGCTTACATGTGCCGTTGTCGCCCGCTTGGATTCACCCTTGACACTCAAATTTTGTACGCGATATGTATCCAACGGCAATACTTCCGTGATTACTAGTAGTCCTTTGTTACGCGCCTGTAGCTTCGTCGACTCGCCAGTAGCACTTTTTGCCGCTTTCGTTACTACAATATCTCCGACTTGGAATTTAACATTTTTCGGCCTAGACTTATCATACCGTTCTTTCGCACTATGTTGCTCACGTTCAATTTTGTCTCTGATTTCAAATCGAACTTCTTCTGGTAGGCGATATGTTTCAGACCGTACTGTCAGCTGCCTAGTAAGTCCTTCATTAAAGCCAGGTAGATATCCATAAAGAGCTTCAAAAGGTGTTTTGCCGGTAGTTTTGCAAACCGAAGTATTTAAGTCCCGCTCTATTTTCTGGACACTGTCATCCCAATGCCGGCCATCTGTATCAGTCAAACTACTTTGCAATGCTGGCAGAATGGTCTGATTCAGTCTTTCCACCTGACCGTTCGCTTGCGCGTGTCGACTCGAATTGAAAGTAAGTTTGATACCGTGTTTACGACAAACATCGCTGAAGCTATCGGCCGTAAAGCTCGTACCCCGGTCAGTTATAAAACGCGCGGGCGCTCCGAATCGCCCGACCAATTCTTCGACTTTGCGTATCGTCGTTGAAGCCTTCGTATCTTTAACCGAATACAATTGGCAGAATTTCGTTAAATTACATATCGCGGCCAGGATATATTTGTTACCCCGCGATGACGTGACGAATGGACCCAGGTGATCCAAGTGAACCATTTCAAAGGGCCTCTTGCCCGCCGGGATGAGATGTAATTCCCCCGCTTGTTTACCTGGCTTAGGTTTCGCAAAAAGGCACTCAACGCACGATGCAATATGACGGCGAATATAACTTCTCATTCTTGGAAAATAGAAATTTTCGCTGACACGCGCGAGTGTACGATCCACCCCAAACTGACTCGTTAGATTATGGTTCTTAATAACTAATGCCTTCCGCATCGCTCGAGGCACTACATACAACTATCTATCCGTACTCCTTTTATACAATATTCCATCTATCAAAAGATAACCGTTGACTTCCCCCCTCTCTCTACGCGAGCGCTTACTGTTTTCCTTCTATAAAATACTTATCATTTGTGCCAATAGATCATCATGTCGTTGATACATTAAAATTTCATTTTCGGAAATCATGGTATTCAATACCAAGGCCTTACCTATCTCTCCACTCGCCTCCTCAACCGGTGCACGGGACAAGGCGTCAACATGTCGCATTCTTTCGCCAGCGCGATGATGTATTTCGAAGACATACTCGGAAATAAAATTCTGCCAACGCACGATTTGATGATTTTTCGTTTTTAAGGAATTAATATGAACTAAAGCCTGACAATCAGTGATACCTCGAAACGGTAATCCTACAAGAAGGGGTCGCAGTCGTTCCATGGCCCACACTGTGGCCATAAGCTCTAATTTCGTCGAATGATAATTTTTTTCAACATCAGAAGTTCTACGGCTGATAGCGTAAATTAAGCGCAACATATTTGTATCTTCGCCTTGCAGTAACATAACGCCTAGACCGCATGCACAGGTATCTGTATGAAGCTCGGTATACTCAGCTTTTGAACCGAAGAAAATCTGAACTGGTTATTTTGAGTTCCATCCTGACGAATTGCAGCACCATCCGGACAGAGAACAGTACCGTCCGGCATGAGAATTCGTCCGTTCTGTAATCGTACGGCTCCTTGTGGTAATAGTCCACTACTTAAATTTAGAAGCATGTTGGCGGCTTCGTTATTCTGCATCTTGTCACGTCACACACTTAACGGTTAGTAATACTTGAAACACAATCAGTGCAAGGAGCTACTAGGATCACTCACTTCAAACTTTTGCGCATGCGCATTCAAAATCCTTTGTGTAGAACTAAACAGGCACAGACACGCTCGTCGCCATCTTGGCTTCCACACTGTTCTCGCGTGTTCGTTTCCCTTTATTCTTCACTCTGGCGATATTTTTGTTTAAACTTATCACTCATGATACACTCTTGATTCTTTTCTTCTTCAGGAATGTCGAGCATCCTACTTCTGAAATGTTAGGCACTACTATTTGAGACGCTAAATCCGCTCACTTCCACCAAGGATTGATCATACAATAAACACCAACGTCCAATCAATATTAAAATAAGTTTATTAGTAAGAAAAAGACTCGGTACATTTACGTAGGCAAACAGCCATTTCACGTCCTGTCGGACAACACGACACCGAACATACGAATCACGGCCGAACGCCAAGCCCCGCGAAACAAGTCATCTCGTCCACGATCTCAGACCGACTGACTGACCCACTCAATGCTGGCCCGCTCCGCTAGGGAGGGGGCGCTCTCAACCGAACAGCTTACCAACTTACGTAGACTAAATTCAAGAAATAATTAGATGCTAACATTATTATTATTATTATTATATATATATATATATATATATATATATATATATCGGTTTTGATTCCTTGGGAATCGAACCGAAGGGCCTATGACAAAGTCACCGAACGCGTCCTCGGGTTGCGGATAGAGGGTCCCTGTACTATCTCTCGCACTTCGCCATTCCGAAGGGTATCTCTACAGCAAACCTGGAAGCCGAAAGCATAAGGTCACTCATGTATTTTACATGGATGATCTTAAGATCTATGCTAGGAATCAAGAGAAACTACATCTAGCTCTAAAAATTGTCAAAGAGTACACTCAAGAGATTGGAATGGAGTTCGGGTTAGAGAAATGCGCCAAGGTTAATTTGAAGAAAGGAAAACTTAATGGCATCCTCGAAGATCCTGAGCTCGTTGACAGAAGCGCTATACGACACCTTTGCGCTGGAGAGACCTATACATACCTGGGCGTGCCACAGAGCCGCATTCAGGACGTGACATCTATAAAGGATAATCCCCGATGCAGATACAAACGTCTCATCCGACGGATATGGTCTTCCGAACTGTCGGCGAGGAACAAAGTATCTGCAACGAACATGCTTGCCGTCGCCGTAGTACTCTATTCATTTGGAGTAGTTCCGGGGACGAAGGACGAGCTCAGATCCCTTGATATCGGGTCCCGAAAGGTTATGCACATGAACAAGAGCATGCACCTTAAGTCTTCTGTTCCACGACTTTACATCTCACGCCGTCAAGGTGGTCGCGGAATACTGAATCTTGAATGTCTTCACAACAGGATTATTCTGAGTACAGCACGTATGGTCGCAAATGGACAAGACCCTCTTCTTAAAATGGTCAGGAAACACGAAGAAGTGGGCAAAGGGACGTTTCTGTACAAAGCAGCGGAGGAGGCTGCTGAAACACTCGGCTTTGAGTTCAATATTAAGGGTGAGCAAAATGCATCAAATCTTATCCATCTTGAATACTCGCTCCTGAAGGCCCGGATTAAGAAAGCACAGGAGAAAAACTTCCATGAACGGCTCCTCGACAAGAGGATGCACGGCATCTTCCACAGAAATGTGGAAGATCAGTCGATGTCGTATGAGCTAACGTTTGCTTTCCTTAGATCACCCGGATTGAAGTCGGGCACGGAGGGCTTCATTTTGGCATGTCAAGACGGTGTCATTTCCACTCTAGCATACCGTCGCCACATTTTGAGCCAAGACATTCCCGATGATAG
>CAKNYM010049517.1:225470-239301 GCA_932195095.1 Andricus curvator
CACTTCTCACACATAAATCTCCAATTACGAAAACTTATTCTTCAATGGTCAATGGATACGATCTGATCTCCTCTCTCTCACTAAAAAATGTTCAATCACTAAAATGTTCAGTCACTAAAATGTTAAATCACTAAACTGTTTAAAATTGAGGTTTAGATCACAATTGTGCACCGTCACTACGAGGACGCCCGTTGTGGAGATTTTAGAAGGTTCACTGCAGAGGTATGTATTGGTCATCGTGTCGGTACGAACTCGAACACTAACGCTGCGAGTTCTGAGACATTGATGACCGCAACGTATGATCTCCAGTGAATCTGATGCTTAGAGCTGGTGTATTTAGTCACAGCCTTCGTTCCTTCAGAGACGGCGTGCTTGGCGAGTTCACCGGGAAGGAGAAGCCTCACAGCAGTTTGGATCTCCCGGGAAGTAATGGTAGATCTCTTGTTGTAATGAGCCAAACGGGAAGATTCAGCGGCAATACGTTCAAAGAGATCGTTAACGAAGCTGTTCATGATTGACATCGCCTTGCTGGAAACTCCAGTGTCGGGATGAACCTGCTTCAGGACCTTGTAGATATAGATTGCGTAACTCTCCTTCCTCTTACGTTTCTTCTTCTTGTCGGTCTTTGCAATATTTTTCTGGGCTTTACCTGCCTTCTTAACAGCCTTTCCACTAGCTTTCGGTGCCATCTCGAAAATTCAAAATCGCTTAATCCTGACTCGAAAAGATTCAAAGACAAAATGTGCCGATTCGCGATTATGGCATTTTTTTTATTTCAGACGACCGAGGACGCCCGAACCAATTGAAATGAAATGAGTGGGGAAGACAGCGCCATTGACTCAAACCATTGAGGACCGCGCACGAATGAGAAG
Source organism: Andricus curvator (assembly GCA_932195095.1). NCBI lineage: Eukaryota > Metazoa > Arthropoda > Insecta > Hymenoptera > Cynipidae > Andricus > Andricus curvator. Next base: position 226,343 of record CAKNYM010049517.1, read on the forward strand.
GAGCCGTGCAATATGATTCGCGCGCGCTTCCTAGTTGTAGAGGAATATAATAGAGGCTTTAGATCGCGAAAATCATAATCTGCGTTTCTACTTTCGAGCAGTGTTTCTTTGACGAAGTTTTAGCAAACCTATATCTACTATGTCTGGGCGCGGCAAAGGTGGAAAAGTAAAGGGAAAGTCAAAGACTCGTTCCAGCCGGGCTGGACTTCAGTTCCCAGTTGGAAGAATCCATCGTCTTCTTCGCAAGGGTAACTACGCTGAGCGAGTTGGTGCCGGAGCTCCAGTTTACTTGGCAGCTGTCATGGAATACTTGGCCGCTGAAGTTCTTGAGTTGGCAGGTAACGCTGCTCGTGATAACAAGAAGACCAGGATTATCCCTCGTCACTTGCAACTCGCCATCAGGAACGATGAGGAGTTGAACAAGCTTCTCTCTGGAGTCACAATCGCCCAGGGTGGTGTCCTGCCCAACATCCAGGCTGTTCTTTTGCCTAAGAAGACCGAGAAGAAGGCATAAGTTTCGAAAGACTGATACAGCAAAACAATCGGCCCTTTTCAGGGCCACCAAATTTTCTTACGCAGGAACATTTTTTGTTTGACATTACATGGTTTTCTTTTTAAATACTATTTTTATCTTAATGCTACAATCACTTGACCTGTACTAAGTAGAACAAAGTGGTGTTTCGCTTTGTGATTTGAGAAAGTCATATTTCGAGCATGTTACAGCAGAATGTATCACCAATAAACAAGTGTAATCCATTCCGATTCGCTAAGAAACTTACTGATCTACGAACATATATTATTCTATAGGCAAAAATTTTTGTTTGGACCAATTGCACAGGAAAATTCAAAAATCACTCAAAGATGTTTCGTCCGCCTCATTCGTTTTTGGATGTATTTGCGTCCACCGGTTGCCCCCATTTGCGACCGGACGGAAACTGGTACTGGCGAAATTAATGGCCTTCGATAATGATTTTTTTGCGGTTAACTTACCGAAAAGGAAACTCGAGATTGGTGTAAAAGTTACGCTAAGTGTAACCAGTGGAGTAAGCTGTTAATAATTATTATTTTATATAATTGCTTAACTTTGAGGACATCAATCAATTTGCGAAGCTTTTATTAATTTCAAATTATGTATTCGATTTAAAACTATTTTAGTGAAAATACATTTCGAGTCATGAAATAATTCGCGGACACTTCATTAGGAATTTTCAAATTCATGGACCGAAACTGAGAATACTATATGATATTCGGGTGCCCAACTTAAAACTTATTAAATAAGTTATACAAATATTTTACTGCTTGGCCCAAAGGACACAATCATTTGAAAAGTGCATATTATGCCTTAAATATTGTTTACTTATATAGCGCATAGTTAGACTTCTCGTCGCATAAAAATCAGTTTTTCAGGGTTTTTCATATAATATTATAAAACTTTAACGTCATGTTTGGTATTTTAACCCCCTCAAGCGTGTTAGTTGAAAATTTTTGATTATTTGGAGGTTTTTTATTGTCTTATGTTTCTATTCAAATAGAAAAAAAAACTCATTTTGTCAAAAACAATTAAAAGTACTAACCGCGTATAAAGTTGCTTGATTTTGGTGATCAGACAAGAACCAGTAGATCCAACTAAGTGTGGCCGTTCACTGTTACAATACCAACTTATTGTGGCTGTTAACGTAATTTTCCATATTCGAATTCACTATTCATAGAGATATTTTTCTGCTGTTGAAAATCTTGAAATGTCATGAAAAAAGGATTATTATGCAAGATAACGCGTCGAAAATTTGTGTATTTCTCACAATTATGTGATGAAATAATAATAATTGTAAGATCAAAATATTCAAATCAGGCTTAATATTAGTTGTCATAAATACGCATATTACTTTGTTATTGCATTCATAAAACAGAAATGGACAAGTTTTTAGCTTCGGTAATAAACGATGTACTAGGAAAAATATAGGAGCGCTGGTGTCTCATGAAATTCCTTTCTTTCCATTTTCTAAAACCTTAAATAGGAAACTTCTTTCTCTTAGTAAGAAAATTAGCACCTATTGTTTTTAATAGTTCTAAGTATAACATCTTGTGCAGTGCGAAAATCCTGTATCGACAAAAAATGCACGTAGCAGCCTCCAAATATTGTTGTCTTTTTAAATACAACAAAAATAGGGGGTCCTTTTTTCATTAAAAGAAAGAAATTTCCAATTAAGGGCTGTAGCAAATACAAAAAAAAAGGATTGAATGACTTAATTTATATTAGCATAAGTACGAAATATAAGAGGCACACTAGGGTTTAATCAAAGTAGAGAGTTCTATGCCAATAAACTCTCTACACTGCCGATCCTGAAGGGTACTGCCTCGCTAAGATATGAGGACGCACCCTTCAAGATAAAGTACAAATTACCGCAACACTTACTACAAAATATTTAGTTATTTAACTCATCATCACAAAACTCGCTCTTTAGCAATTAAGTCACGCTGTAAATAGGATAGGTTAGGCAATAATATATGAACATCGACACAACATCTGCTAGGTTTTTTAAAAAATTTTCCTAAGTAAATCCATACAAAAGCTTCCTGATAAAAGTATCAATACTACCACTTCGATCATACCAACTAATTCAGGGTTAAGTCGTTCCAGATAGGCACCAAATATGTTAAGAAATACTCCATGATATGTATGTATCCTCAAAAATTATTAATAATAAAAACATTTTGAACTGAAAAAAAAAAATAGTGAATATGGTGACGTTTCGACTGGTGTCAAGTGCATTATTCTCAGTCACGAAAAATATTTTTTTATTTGTCCGCGGTAAGTGCAATTATTTTAAAAATGAAATTGTAATAACTGCAACGTTTTTTACAATCCGATGTCCTGATTCCCAGACCGATTTCATTCATACTTTCATGTTCTTCGCACTTCTGTCAATTACATAGCAGACGACGCTTTTTCACTGAAAAATTATTCCGAGACAGTTTAAAAACACGAAATTATCTCAGATTCATGTAAAGTTCATTCGATAAGGTTAATTTCTGTTGCAGTGAATCTTTTAACTGAAAACGATGTAAACTTTATCTTCTGTTAACCAGAAAAGTATGTTGTTTCTTATTTAATGAAAACGAAGCAATAAATCAGACTTTTTGATTATTCAAATTGCCTAATGTATCTCCGAACCATACTGCTTAATTTTTATTTTATAATAGAGAATTCGATTAATTTTCTACAATTTAAAATTTTTGGAATTATGAAAGAAATAAATTGTATTTATGAAACATTCAATTAAAAAAAATATAAATATTTCTACTTAACTTTAAAATCTATTTTACTGTATCCAAAAAGATAATCCTGCTTGTATAAACTAATTCAGCCTCATATTTATACTTCTAATGAGCGGGGCAGTTTAGACTCAATTCGAGCACACCCAAGGTGCCTACTTGACCACGGGGCTCAATTCGTACATGCAAGGTAAGGGTGGTTGACCGTAGGCTCAATTCGAGTGCGCCCGTTTCAAAGACGATGGGCCATCTCTAGATATTGTTTAAAATGAAAAAAAAACTTGGCGTCTACAATCGCATAAACTACCATTATTTGCCCTTCGCTCCTGAGAAAACCAAATGTTTTCTTCTGGGCACCCTCATAACAGAAAGCATGTTTGGTAGAAAAAGAGAATCAACCTGCATCAAAAAAGTTTGTTGGCCCTGAAAAGGGCCGATTGTTTTAATGTTTAGCGTAAATAGGAATTAAGCACGTTCTCCACGGATTCGGCGAGCCAATTGAATATCCTTGGGCATGATGGTAACTCTCTTGGCGTGAATAGCGCACAAGTTGGTATCTTCGAAAAGTCCAACCAAGTAAGCTTCACTGGCTTCCTGGAGCGCCATCACAGCAGAGCTCTGGAAACGCAAGTCAGTCTTGAAGTCCTGAGCAATTTCACGAACGAGACGTTGGAAGGGAAGCTTGCGGATCAAAAGCTCAGTGCTTTTCTGGTAACGACGAATCTCACGGAGAGCGACGGTTCCTGGCCTGTAACGGTGAGGTTTCTTAACACCTCCTGTTGCTGGTGCACTCTTGCGAGCGGCTTTGGTAGCCAGCTGTTTCCTCGGTGCCTTTCCACCGGTGGATTTACGAGCGGTTTGCTTGGTACGAGCCATTTCAAAATCGGAGAGCGCTACGTCACTACGAAAGTTCAGACGCAGAATGAAGCACGCGTAGTTTTTAGTTAGTTTAAAATGTTCTTTATTGTTCGTAGATTTTTATTACATATGTGTGGTATACATTTTTGGTTCCTATCTTAAACGACTTTACCCAAAATAGTTTCTGAGTTCTTATTGTAGTTGTGGTAAATTTTTTGTTTCGCTAGTTTTGAATCTTATTAATTAGGAAAAATTTTGGAAAAACCTATTTAATTTTATGACATAGAATATATTACAACTTAACCTAGATTTATCTAATCTATATACAATATTTACAGTTACTTTAGCTATTAGAGGCTGCGAAGATTGAAGTTTGTGGAAATAGGTTCTTTAATTTTGTAACAAGTGCTGTGGTAATTTATATTTGATCCTGAAAGGTGCATCTTCATAACGTAGGGAAGATGTATCTTTCAGGATTGGGAGAGACAGTTGGTTATTGTAAAAAAGCTGAGATATTTGAAATATTTCCTGCTTGAGTGTAGAGATTTTAGTTTTATGAAGCACGCGCCATAAAACGCGCTTTTTTATCCATTTTCCAACCAGTGGCGCTAGAGAAGGGAGTACGCGTCGCTCGTTGGATAGAGCGACAAAGAAGGGAGCCCGCGTCGCTGATTTACTAGGGATGACAGAGAAGGGAGGACGCATCGATCATTGGCTACCGGCGACGCGGAGGGGATAGGATTCGCAGCGTGCATAAAACTAGCGCCAGAACCGCGAAATTCATCATTCTTCGTTTACCTTCGTCGAACGTAGTACTGTTCCTGAAAAATGACTGGTCGCGGAAAGGGAGGAAAAGGGTTGGGAAAAGGAGGAGCGAAGCGTCATCGTAAAGTTCTTCGTGATAACATCCAGGGTATCACGAAGCCCGCTATTCGCCGTCTGGCTCGTCGCGGTGGTGTCAAGCGTATTTCTGGCTTGATCTATGAAGAAACCCGTGGTGTGCTGAAGGTGTTCCTAGAAAATGTCATCCGTGATGCCGTCACCTACACCGAGCACGCAAAAAGGAAGACTGTCACCGCCATGGACGTCGTCTATGCTCTCAAACGCCAAGGACGTACCCTCTACGGATTCGGCGGTTAATCGTCCTATCTTTGATTTTTAACAAAAAAACAATCGGCCCTTTTCAGGGCCACCAATCCTTTCTCACGTTGGGTTATTCTTTGTATTGTTCACACATGTTAAGTTTATTATAGATGGCGCTTCCCGTTCACTACAATCTTGATAGGACTGCAATCATAGACGTCACGGGATTCAAGCATCAGTATTTTTATATTATATTAATGATATACCCAAGTCTGATAGTGTTAAGATAGCCCTATTTGTTGCCGGTACTGCTTCCAGGCGCAAAGTAGTTGCAATAATAAAAATACAAAAGAATGTGCACAAGCTAGAAGAATACTTTGTCAAATGGAATCTTCAGATAATACGGAATTTGTGATATTCTCCCATAATGATGGAGATAAAATTTTTCCAGATTTGAAATTTTATAATGAAACTATTGTACCTAAAAATATCTAGGTACTTGACTCAAAACTTGTCTTTAGTGAACACACTAGAATGGGGCGGAATAAGGCAGCTGCAGTACTAGGGTCGTTCTACTCTTTATTATGTAGCAAAAATAAAATGAGTACCTATAACGTGCTGGTGGTATACAAAATGATAAGACCAATCGTGCTATATGTGGCTCACATATGGGGTAGCACTTACAAAACAAATATTGAACATATGCATAAGAATGGCTATTAATGCTAAAAGAGAGACTAAACTATCTGAGCTTCACTCAAAACTCACATTCACCACAATCAAGCATGACATTTACAAATTAACTAAAGACTTCTATGAGAAACACCTCTACTCTTGAAATACTGAAAGATATATCCAAGCTATGTTATGAGGATGCACCTTTCAGGATTAAATGTAAATTTCCACAGCATTTGTTGCAAAGTTAAAACTAAAGTCTTCGAATTATCACACTTCTCGCAGCTCAATACGCTTAGCTAAAGTATTTCTTCTGTATATAGTCTAGGTCTAGGATAAGTTAGTTTAAGGAGTAATATAATTTAAGTCCACAAAACTAAATCGGTTTTTTATATATTTTTCCTGAAAACAAGAATCTCAACTGTCAATAACAAATACAACCAGGACATATCAATTAATTTAGGGTAAAGTCACGCAAGATAGGAACCAAAAACTGTGTAACAAGATTTAATGTAATTTAAATATGAACAATAAAGAATTTGAAACTGTGAGTGGATTGCGAATTGTGCTTTTTCAACCGATGTGGTGCCTGTAGCAGGGCTCACCACTTTCAGCAGGTGGTGGCTTTCACCAATTTTTTCTTCGCTTTCCAGGAATCCTGAAAAGGGTTCCGCTCACGGCTCTTTGCAGCTTATTGTTCACACCGAAGGGTCTGATTTTTTTCTACTTGAATTCACAATACATTTCATTTCAAGCTGCAATTTACCGTGAAAGATTAGGGACGAGTCGAAGGACAAGTTCGACGAAAATTTATGAGTATATAATCCAGCTATACGTACCGGAATTTCGGTACAAGTAGCCCCTTTTCCAGCTCCCCTTATTTCTACCAAAACATCCAGCTATTTGTGCCGAATTTTCAATACACGTACACACGGCTTTTATTGAAACTACCACGAATTGTATATATTGTATAGAATATTTTTAGGAACAAAATAGGCGGAGTCAATGAGAGTTGAGAATCCACGTATATTTAGATTTACAATTATATTCTAAAACTCGCAAAAATGACAGAGATTTTCTCGACTTATTAGCATTTTTAATTGAGGAATAGGCGAGGAAATAGCGAAGAAATAGGTCAATTGAAAGACAAAGGACCTCAGATCGAGGGCCTGCGTTTAGCGCGCTACCCCTCGCTTGCTTGTTCTCGCCTGGGATTATATCTTAGACTTAGAAGACTGACGTACCTGAGATATTTAAACTGGACATTGTAAATATAATTGTAAAATTTATTACGGGGATTACCGACAATAAAATTAAGCTGTTGTCCCTTTGGGTTCCAGTTTAGAAATAACTTCCAATGGAGTTTACTACTCTAAAAGTTGAAGCTTTTTAGTTTCGAAGACACGTAAAATGAAATGAAATAAAGAATTATTATAATAAATCTTGAAAATTCAACTGTTTTGTTGAAAACTCGTCTTCTTAGGTTGAAAATTTAAGTTTCTTGATAGAAAATGTGCAATGTACTTTTTTATTTAAAACTCATATTTAGTTGTTAAATAGCGAAACTGAAATTTTTTTTGGTAGAAATTCAACTATTTCTTTGTACATTTGTTTACTTTAAAAATGTATCTACTTTAATAGAAATCGCATCTTTCTTTGATAAAATGGGAACTGTTTGATTGAAAATTCAACTTTTTTGTTGCAAATCCAACTATTTTTTGGAAAACTTATCTTTTAAATTTAAAAATGCATCTATTTTAGTGTAAATTGCATCTTTCTTGAATAAAAATGCAACTGTTTGATTGAAAATTCCACACGAGAACAACTTTGTTAAAAATTGATACTGTTTGGTTAAAAATTTAACTATATTTCGTTCCTATTTCGTTGTTGAAAAGTCAAGCTGAAAGTTTTTGTTTGGTAAAAATTCAACTATTTTTTGAAAAACTCATTTCTTACCAGGCACTCTTTTTTGCTTGAGGATTCGACTACATATTTTGTTTGAAAATTTTGATAAAAACACTTTGTTAAGAAACAATTTTTTGTTGGAGATTTATATTTTTATTTGAAAATTCATTTCTTCGGCTCAAAGTTTAACTATATTGTTGGAAACTGACCTATTTAATTAAAAATTAATTTGCACGGGTAAAACTTGAACGACTTTGTTTTCTTTCCAATTAAGGTTTACTGTTTAGTTGAAAATGTAACTATTTTGTTGAAAATTAATTTTTTTTTGCTAAAAATTCATAACTTTCTAATTAAAAATCAACTATTTGGTTAAAAATTCAACTATTTGGTGAAGAATAAACTTCTTTGTTAAAAAATCATATTTTCGGGTTGAAAATTCAACTGCTTTGTAGATAATTTGTCTCTTTGGCTCAAGAATTCAACAATTTTGTTAAAAATTGATGTATTTTGTTGAAAAACAATTAATTTTCTTAGTGGAAAATTAATATTTTTTGTTGAAAATTGACCTTTTTTTGGTTGAAAATTTAACTTTTTTTAAAATTCGTTTTTTTTTAACATTTGTCTTTTTTGGTTAAATACAAGTAGTCCATGGTTCAAAAGTGTTCCGTTCCCTTAAATCTATTTGTTTGTTCTTAGTTTCATAACAATGTAAAGACCAGTTAACAAACATGATTGTTTGAAAAATGTATTATTGCTTATAACTATCTTCTCTTAGATAATTGCTAGAAAGTAGCATTTTTTCTGAAATTTTGAACTTTGCTTTGGCTTCTTAGTTACGAACAAATAATAAATAAACAATGGAGAAAATAATTTTTCAAATAATCTTTCTTTTTGTGAATATGTTTTTCTGAATTAAAACAGGTATTTGAAATATTCCTCAAATTTTCTATATGGAATAAAATATATGAATGTGAATTTTTTTCTTGAAGTAGTTACCGAAAACTAAATAGTCAAAGAAAACCTGAAAATTCCAGAAAAACCCACAACTTTCTAGCATTACTCTAAGAAAAGATAGTTATAAACCAAAAGGAATTTTTGAACAAATATGTTTGCAACTTGCATTAATAATTATCTCACTAAGTAAAAAGTGGACAAAAAGTTAAAAATTTAAAAAAACCGTAACTTTCTAGCATTATTCAAAGAGAATGTTATTAAAAATAATGAATTCTTTAAACAATTATGTTTGTTAAATTGAATTAATTGTTACCTCACTAGAATTTGAAAGTGGACCAAAAGAGGAAAATATTATTAAAAAACTGCAACTTTCTAGCATTATTCTAAAAGAATATTATTATAAATAATAAATAGTTCCAACAATTATGTTTGTTAAATTAATTGATGATTACCTCGGTCTGACTAAAAAGTTGAAAATTATTTGAAAAAATCAGATAAAACCGTGAATTTCTTTGGCTCCAAAATTCAACAAATTGGTAGGAAATTTAACTGTATGGTTGAAATTGTTTATATATTTTTGAAAATTCGTTTTTTTTATAGAAAATTCAAGTATTTGGTTTAAAAATTAATGTCTTTTGGTAAGAATTCATCTTTTTGATTGAAAATGTAACCATTTGGTTGAAAATTCAACTATTTTATGGAAAGCTTATCTTTTGATTAAAAATGCAAATAACTGTTTGGTTGAAAATTCATTTGTTTTGGTTGAAAATTCATTTGCTTTGATTGAGAATTTTACTGTTTTATTAAAAAATGAGTCCTTTTTTATTCAATTCAGCTGTGTTTGATTTAAAATAAAAATCTGTTCTTTCTTAAAATATCAATTCAACTAATTGTTTGAAAGTTGAACTACTTTGTTGATTAATAAAAAACAGTATTTAATTTGAAATTTAAAAAAATTCAAGCCAAAAAAAGATGTATTTTTAACGAAATTAATTTCCAACCAAAAAGCCGAATTTCCAACAAAATACATTAATTGCTGCAAATATTTCTATAAATAATATATGTTTGATAATATTTGGTAAAATATTACAATTTTTATTTTTATAAACAAATTAGATGAACAATTTCCAAATATTTTGGAAGTTCAAGTACAACGAATTTGTGCCTTCCATTAAAATAGTTTAAGATTAAGTTGAAAGTCTAAGTTAGTCACAAATATCAATAAAAATGTATTAATAAATATTTTTGGAAACAATTGATCATAGTTAAGTATTAATAATAAAATATTCCAGGAATTTTCACTGAGTGCATCTTATATAGCATGCAGTGTTATTATTCATTCTCAAGCTATTTTGATTTAGAAACCGATTTTTTTTTACGTGTAGATAACTGCCCAAAAATTTTAATTTGTTTATCTAAACTGTTTATAAGCATTTAAATTGTTATATTTGACCAAATATAATCAAAGATATATTACTTTTAGTACGATTTGCATCAATTCAGAAAATTAAGGAAAGTCCAACCTTGAAAATACGTCAAATTTAAATGTTTTGCTACACACACTATGTAGAACAATGGTTATTCTTAACTTTTCAATTATTATGCGAATAAATGTAATTATTACATTTATATGTACATTGAATCAGCCTAATTGTACAATATTCTCAAATTCAAAGTCATAAAGGTTAATGAATTTCAAATTGAAAACGTTAAAAAATGAATAATATGTGAGATACTAACGTGTAAATTTTATCAATTTTAAATTCTGTGACCTAGACGAATTATTGCTAATTGATATTGTAATACCGACATTATCGTGCCTGCGGAAAATTGAGCAAAATTAATCATAAACGCGATAGAGGGACACGTATAGAAAAACCTCTCCCCTCTCTTAACGCGAAAACCGCCTTCCGTGTAGCCTCCTGCGATTATGAAATTGTAACGTCATTATCCGTCTTGCCCGTTTCTCGTGAGGGCTTAATTTTGAATCGATTGTGGTGCGCTACGATAAGAGGGGACAAATAGGTAAAACGCTGTGCAAATTCACGTGAACTATTATAAAAGGTGAAGTGCAAGATTAAAGAGAACCGTGATTCTGATTTTCCGCAGGTTCCCTCTTTTTGAATCCCGATCGAAGATTTCCTGGCCGTTAGGCATATCTGATCTTAAGAGTCTAAGGCATTTAAATAAAATCTATGTGATTCACCATTTTTTGCGAACTTGATTTAGTGACATTGCAATGAGATCATTTTAAAGACAGATGTGTACATGATCGCTATTAAAGAAAAAGCTTCAATGTTTAAACTTTCAAGGAATGGTATAATATTGAAAAAACAATAATGAATAATCGTTATTCAACAAAAAAAAATCCTAGGTCGAAAAAGAACAACTTTTTGACTGCAAATAAAAATTGAAAAATTGAGAAAGGATTTATCAAATTGAAGATAATCTTTTTCTCCAATAGCAATCATGTACACATCTTAATTTAAAATTATCTCATTGCAATATTCTAAATATTTGTCATCCTAGGTCGGAAAAGAGCAACTTTTTGGCTGCGGAACCTGTAACTTCCTGTAGATTCTTGTAGTTGTATATTCTTGTAGAAAATTGAAAGTACAATAAAATACAACAATTTAAAATCAAGTACAAAAAAAGTACAAAATTCGTCCCAATAATAGAAAAAAGTGGTACTTTCCTGTAATTTTGATGGTAATTTATTGTATTTATATGTCAATTCCTGTGAAAATGGTTTTAGTTTTTTGTGTATTTTTGTAGAAAAATTTCGACCAGGGCAATACAGGAATTTTATGTAATTTTTTTCCGCAGAATCGCATTTCTGTGGACAAAATTCTGTCTACAAACCAATTTTCAATGGATTTTGATGTTTCTTTTTCAATCGACCATAAGGCTTCCAGGTATAAAGAGCCAGCGCACAAAAATTCTTTAAATAATTAACTGTTCTTATCCATTAGTAAAGTATTATAGCACAAAATCATTGAAAATGCATTTTTAGATGATTTTGCTAAGAAAATAGAGCCTGTGCTTGGAAAAATGGTCAAGATGTGTAATTATTTATAAAAAGATCTATTTGTTGTTACATAAAAAATGGTTGGTTAGTCAAAATGAATTGAAAAAACATTCCAACATAAAATTAGATGAGCAAAGCTGAATCCTTAGGAAAATTCAATCAAGTTCAAGTTCAAAAATATTCTTTATTGGTCATAGTTTTGGATACAGCGATGCATACAATAATTATCATAATGGTATTTAGGATTCCTATCTTTGTTGGCGATATTTAACCTAAATTTATTCATAATATCACATATTACACATTAATACTGGAAGTGCTGATTTTGATCATTATTAATTTAGTTTTTATCCAGGAAAAAGTAAAAAAAAAACCTGATTAGTGCCGCTTAAAAATAACTTAGGACTATTTACAATATTTACAGATCTTAACAACTAACTAATTTAGCTTTGTGGCTAGCTTCTCGTGTTCATGAATTTAATTATTAATAAATGGTTGTATTGATCTACTACTGCAGAAGGTGCTGCGGTAATTTATATTTTATCTTATATGGTGCGTCTTGGTATCGCAGTTTAGAAGTGCTCCGCAAAATTTCAAGATTTGAGAGCTGTGTTTCATAGAAATCTTTCGTTAATTTTAATATTTGCTCTTTGATCAATGGCATTTTAAGTTTTTCATGCATTATTTTAACTTTTGTTCTAAATTCCTCATTAAGGGCCATTCTAAGACACTTATTCTGAATAATTTGTAATTTTTTAATATTGCTTTTATAGGTATTTCCCCAAATAGGGGCCGCATACAGCGTTATCGGTCTTACAATCATTTTGTAACAGGTTAATTTATTACATAGGCTCATTTTACTCTTTCGATTAAGTAGTGAGTAAAGTGAGTTTATCACTGATACTCTAGGAGTCTAGGAGCTGGGTGTAATCCTGTATGCCGTTCTAGGTCCGCAGGATTTTTTTACTGAATATTATGTAAAATGTTGTGCTGATTACGAAAAAGTAGGGTGGCCCCCCGAAAAATGGGGAGGTTTCGAGATATTCGCGTTTTAATTATTTTTTAATTAATGGAATAGTCCTATCCCAGGTGCGAATTGTCGGTCGGGCCATGGTTGGCCCAACCTTTGTAAGGTCGGCCCAACTTTGTGAGCCAATGGTCGGGCCAACCAGCGTAATGATAA